>JAHWFP010145922.1:0-10095 GCA_023313725.1 Lithobius niger
ATTTGCCTGGCTCCAGCAACTTGGGATACATCCCTGGTTAAACGATTTATTGAAAATGTAAACAAGGGCATTGCAAATCTCAGGTCCAATTTCCTTGTAGAAAAAGGCAGAAAAGCCTTCCGGGCCAACTGCGTGACTGGGCCACAGATGATTGATGGTTTGAAGTACCCTGCTACGGTCAAAGTAAACATGCTGCAACAGCGGGGTTCCCTCATTAATACTAAAAGGATGAGCCGTAATAGTTGGCGTGACTCCATTATCAGTAACCCCGTTTGCCACAAAAATATCGTTCAGAACTTAGAACGAGTTAGAACGCTGAAAATGCCCGCTAAAATTAAACAAAATATGAGTTGACCTTCTGATCCTACTTCCACCGCACTGTCTTCCTCCCTTGACCGTTTTAAGACTTGTCCAAATTATTAACAGGCATAATTATTTAATAAACAGGACAGAAAGCCAATTGGGCTCGAGAAGGGTTAAATAAATACGTACACAAACCTATTTACGTTGCCTTTTGGACTTTAATGTAAGACTTCCTGTGCGGAGAATTGAACTCACGACCTTTGAAACCAAAGACCAAGGTCCTACTGTTGAGCGATACTGATATAGCAAGGCCGTATCAGTATGACTCGGCGGTGGGACCTCGGGTCTTTGGTTTCAAAGGTTATGGGTTCAATTTCCCGCTCATGCAGTCAGACATTTAGGTCCAAAAGGGAACATAAATATGTTTGTGTACGTATTTACATAATAAGCTATGCCTATGGTTTATGTTTAGTTTCAATCGATGGAGATTACATTTGCTCTAAGGTAATTTAGATCCCTTTTCTTACGAATCGATGTTGGGATTTTGTGGCCTCAGTGTTAAAACAATGAAACTAGAACTGTTTACACGTGTCAGAAAGCTGAACTGTAGAACTTCGGACGTGAGAATTTCTATAGTTATATCTTCAAAGTAAACTTTGTCTAACCATCCAAGCTTCATGGCGAGCACAAGGACCATCCCTTTAGATTTAAAAGGAAGTCCGTTTTTGGATAAAGAACAAAATGGATAGCTACCAGTGCAGTTGTCCACTTACGCAAAAAATTCTGAAATTCTGAAATCCGTCGTATGGTCAAATTACGGATGTAGCAGAATTTTTTTCAACCGAGACATGGTAAATGAGCTGAGGAAAAATAGCCAGAAAGATTCGACACAAGCAATTGCAATCTTTAACATCCTCAGTGAACCAGTGCAAGTAGGGGTACGTGCAGGAAGCAATGGTTATCATACCGGAGAAGAAATGTATCAGTTTGAAAGTCCAACTGTTAATGCAGATGGAATTAGTAAAGCATTTGTACAAAAATATCTCAGTGCGATTGTAACGAAAAGTAGACACTGAAGAAACAGGAAAGGATAAAAGCTAATGCAGTCCGCCAAAAGACTGCAAACAAAAGTGAGGAATAGGGAAGAGACAGGTCAAAGAAAAAAAGCAGCTGCAGACTGTCAGACGTGTAAATAAAGTTGAGAATCAGACAAAAGCAATGTAGTAAAAGGGATTATAATATTTCTAAGTATTTGATTTATGACTTTATATTGATTGATTGATTTATTGATTTTTTTAGTTATGATGTCTTCATCATTTCAATCATTGCGAGTGTAGAAATAGTGCTGAGATTACGTACCCTTTTAATTTATCAGCCCGGGGTGCTGGAATCGAACGTTTTAGTCAATATAATGTATTCTGCATGGCTGCATCACTGTTGAGTACAGTTTTCATTGCTGCAAATTAAAACTAATTTTAATAGGTAAAAGATAATTCTTATTTCTTAAAAGATGTATAGTCACTACAACCTCGAAAATTAGTTCATGAAAAATCACTTAATACTTAGAAGCCAAAAAATCCCCAACCCTGAAAACATTTTAAACTACTTCTCTCCATGTGCATGTTAAAGCCCACTTCATTAGTTACCAGTGTACGTTTTTGCTAAGGAGATGGACGATTATTCATAAGACAATGCTCAATCCTAATCCACCTCTTTCTGTACAGGTAGGGGACTGCACACTTAGCATTACATATTAGGCACTAGCTCAAGGTTTGCCCCCTTGTCCTGCCCTTATCGGCTCTGGTGGTTTGACTTGCTGGTCTGACCACCACACACCTGGCAGGCCGGGGCAGAACAATAGGCTCTTGCCTGAGGCTTTACGTCACGTGACGTATAACTGGCGCGATCCGGTCCTAACTGGTTGAACAATAAGACTGGCTCGCTTACCCGGAGGTGGGAGCTGGGCCATCTGCCATGTGTGCATGGTAGCTAGCAGCGCACAGCATCATGTTAAGGGCAAGGTGCATCGCACGAGTGGCTAACTGCGTGCGTGTGTATTGCCTTACACGCAAGCACGTTACAACCTCTCTCCCATAAGAGTACGCTTAGGCGAAGGAAGACCTACCTCTACATAATACTAAAGTCTCCTACCCGACCGTAAGTTTGGTTCTATGGTTACTTCCGGTGAGCTGGTTTATTGCAGCCCACCAAAAAGGGCAAACAAAACTGAGGAATAGAGAAAAGACAAGTCTAAGAAAAAAAGCAGCTGCAGACTGTCAGACGTGTAAATAAAATTGAAGATCAGACAACAGCAATATAGTAAAAGGGAACAATCAAACAAACAAAACAAAGAATCTTCATTTTCCACCAAAACGTATATCTGTGTAAACACTGCACCTTGTGTTACCATTTTCACAACTGAATAGCTTTTCTCCACGAAAAGTGTTTTTACGAGCGTTAGTGTTTGCCTAATGTTCAGACGAAACGCCATTCGTCACATTCAAACGGTTTCTCTTTCCAATGTTTGCTTGCATTTACCACTGGCACAGAAACTAACTTCGGAATTTATGCTTCGATATCTAAATTCTACTTGGTTTGGTTTGCTAGTTCTTGTTTTTGCAATAAACACACTTTTTTTAAAGTTAATTTCCACTCCATAGGCTTTCTTTCTTTGAGTTCAAGTATTATTTCAACTTTTACTAAACTGGTTTTTGTGATTTTTGTTCATTTCTACTTTTTTTCTACATTTTGCTTTGCACCATTTTACTTCGAGGGGGGAGAAATGAAAGTTTATTTTCCCAACACACACTACTCCTCCTTTGAAGACTCCGTTCCTCCACTCTCACTTGACATATTTACGTCATCTGGCACATCGTCCTGTCCTTGAAGAAGTTTGTCTTCTCCTTCCTCACTCTTCTTTGGCTCTACTGCATCGTCCCTGGCTTGGCTGACCGAAGGGACCAAAATATCGGTTGTGCTCGCAGTGGGCAAATCGGTAGAATGGGATGGTTCCGCCACTTCCCATGAATTCTGCATCAGCGGTGGAATGTCATTAGCGTAACGAATCCTGATGATCGCCACCCTTGGGTGACCTGGAGTGCCCAATTTTAACTTATACTTGGTCAACACGTCTTCCCAGTAGTCCCTTGACATAGTTGGGTGACGCCTTGGTGTAAAAACACTTCCTCCCCATGTAGCCCATCCAAACTTGGGTCGACACATGTTGTTGCCTTGGTGCAGATGCTTGCGTACACTTCTCTGTTGTTGTTGGTTTGGAAGTTTGCCTCGGTGGTGGTTGCTGCGCTCGCTCCTTGGAGTGTCTTTGGCACTTCTTGGCTTGCTGCTAAGCCATCTTGGGGCGACATCCTTAAGGGGGGAGGCGTCTGGGGCTAATGGTGCTTGGTTAGTCTTCCAACCTCTTGGTTTTGCCTTATCCACCGCCATCACCTTGGGGTCTTCTACGGAATTCGCAACTTTCTTGGCATCCACCATCTTTTTCCTAGGCCTTTCTTCTTCCAACATCCGGGTTTCTCATCTTAACCATCCTGATTTTGCCGATCCATCCTTGGCTTTCCACCCAAACAGCAAAATTCCTCCTTCCGTTTTTTTTTCTCAGCGATCGTCCCCGGTTTTCCTTGGCACCCACCGTGGATGATCGCTCCGCCGTTGTGATTTGCAGATTCTGTTCACACTTTATAATCTTTAAAATAAACATGTTTTCTCGATCTGCACATCGCCCCATCAGGTTGATTTTATGCAAATTCAACCGCGAAGTGCAACAACACGTGAGTTTTATTGCATCACTATTCCGCCACACCCAAAATCGCCTGTTTGCTAACTCGTTTCTCGTTCGCGTTTTCGGCTGGTTAAACGCTGCTTTCCAATCTTGATACAACAAATTAACAGGTAATTATTGGTCCTTTGTTGCTATTTGTCCAAAATGTTTGTTCTGTTTGTTGCTATTTGTTGCTGTTTGTCTATAATGACACGGTCATAAACTGCTCTGCTGCTCAGGACATTTCTTGGTGTTTCTGTATAAGCGGGAAGCATGTACGCGAGTTTGTGTGCTGTATGAAAATCACGTGGTCATTTTGAGTGTACTTGGAACTTTCTAGACTGCTTTAAACCAGGATTATTCCCGTATGAACTTTGTGTTTACAACCTGTCTAAGGGGGCAGCCATCTTAAAATTTTGGTCATTCTACAGGTTGGGTGATCTAAACTATGCAAGTAACACAGGGGAATTAATGGCACCTGATGGCGTACATCTGTCTTCTTTGGGAAAAGTAGCACTTGAGTGTGCAATTGCAGAGTATTGGCAAAAACATAATCATCAAGATGTTTTTTTTTGCTTATAAGGATAACTATTAAATTGTAAGCGACATTATGTATGTCAGGTTGGGTCATTCTACAGGTTGGGTGATCTAAACTATGCAAGTAACACAGGGGAATTAACAGCTGATCATTCCTGTGTTCATATAAATACAGTTATGTACAAACCGGTCTAACTCCTGGCAACCCTTATAGAGGTACACTTTTTAAGAACCAAAAATGTTGCTGGATGTTTGATCAATGCTCGGAGCACAGTTGGGAAATTGCCTGCCCTGCGCTTCTTGTTCTCGGGATTGACCTATGACATTGTTGTGTTGACTGAGACATGGTTTGACGAGTCCATTTCTGATGCAATGCTGATCCATGGTTTGCCTTATACGGTTCTTAGGAGGAATCGGAACAGCCGTGCAGGTGGTGTTGTAATTTTTTTACGCGATTCTTACGAGTTAGTAAACATGGCAACAGCAAAAGATACTGAAATCCTAAGCGTTCAACTCCCTGTTCATAAAATGAAAATAACCTGCTGTTATCTCTCAAATGGTAGGGACAAAGAGCAAATTAAACGAATGTGCAATTATCTTCGTTCAAACTTACACCCAACTATTACAAATTTAGTTCTTGGCGATTTCAATATGTCACGGATTAACTGGGAGTGCCATTCATTGACTGATTCAAATCAACAGATCTTTTTTAATTGTGTCACGAACCTTGGTCTTGACCAGTTGGTTACGAAACCTACTACGGAAAATAACATTCTTGATCTTGCTTTGGTGGACAACGAAAGGGCCATTTTTGACACGGACGTAAGTCCACATTTCAGTACTAGTGACCATAAATTTGTAACTTTCCAACTTAATTTTGGTGAGCAAACAGAAAGTATTCCAACCTGTACCTATTATAAAAGAGTGAATTTCGACGCCTTACGTACAAAGTTTAAAAAATGTCTGTTGGGAATCTATCACCCAAACTGACGGTGTTGGCAGCCAATGGGAATCGTTTCAAAATGTTCACCGCGTTCTAGTTGAAGAATCGACTGAACTTAATCAAGAAAGGAAAAATAGCAAATGTAAATTGCCAAAAGATATAAAGAAACAAACGAATCTTAAGATGAAACTCTGGAAACGATTCAAGCGAAATTGAAATGAAACCAATGACAAAATGTATAAACAGTGTAGAACTAAGCTGCAGCAAAACAAAACAAAACAAAACTTGTTAAGGATTCCCTCCCGCTAAGATTTTAGCTTTTAGCTTTTAGCTTTTTAGCTTTTCTATTATTTCATTTAATGTTTGAAGTATTAGTCGGTGGGATTAGCTTGGCGAAAGAGCTTGGCGTTTGATATCACGACTTCACACGGCCAAAAAGCTTGGCGGGAATCCTCAAGTTTTGTTTTTGGGGTAATTTTGGGTCCAAATTGATGAAATCTATTTTGAAATGCCAATCTAGTTTTCTGGTCCATTTCTTTTTCTTCTTTTTTTTTTTGGTTTCGGTACATTTTGAGGACAGCAGTCACCTTTTTTCATTTGATTAGCATTTTTATTAGTATTGCAGTATTTCCTTGCAAACGTATGAATTTCTTTAATTGTCAGTTAGGCATTGTTGCATAAAAACAATCTTTAAAACAATGTAAAACAATCAATTTGGACCTTTGGAGCTCCCTAACACCTGAACCACTTGACTAATTAGAAAGGTCCATATGAAAAGGGCACATCTCCAGCGCAATACCTGTAACATGAGCTAAGAACCAGCTTTATTTACCACATGGAAGAATTTTCGTGATACAAAAAAACGTTAGTAGTTAGTAGTAAGTAATTAGGCAAATACCAACATTATTCACGTCGTTTTTTCAACAAGAAAACGTTAAGGTATGTGTCTAATAGTGACTTTAGTGTTGTCAGGCGACCAAAGTCTCCCTATCAAACAAGTTTCAGCCTTTTCTGCCGCATTGTTTTTTATCCTCACATGCCTGAAAACAGCCAAAATACAAACTGCTTACAAATGATGCTGAAAAAGCCAATGCCCTAAATTTAACTTTCTGCAAAAACTTTGTACCAGATAATAACTCTGAAAACTTCCGTGAACTGGATGATTCTTATTATACAACAGTTATGGGAATGTCGAGGCTAAATCAGATTAATTTTACGCCAACAACCATTCTTGCTAGACTTACCAACCTTAAAAATAGCTCTGCGATCTGCCCGGATGGTTTCTCTGCTACATTTTACAAAACACTGGTATTGGAGCTATACAGACCTTTATTCACGATTTTAAAATCATCAATTAATACCTAATTGTTGGCGAAGAGCAGAGTAAGCGCAATTCTCAAAAAAGGGAATACAGCAGAACCCACAAATTATCGTCCAATTTCTTTAACCTGTATTCCTTGTAGGATTCTTGAACAGATCATTCGTGAAGCCATTCTAAGCCATCTAAACCAAGTGACCAATTTGGCTTTTTGCCAGGTCGTTCAACAACTCTACAACTGCTAAGTTGCTTAAAAGACTGGACAATGTCATTGGAAAGCGGTACACCAGTTGACGTTATTTGTATTGACTTTGCAAAGGCTTTCGACTCTGTGGTTCACTCTAAATTATTACAAAAATTACTTTATGTAGGAATTGATTGAAATTTCTTTTCTTGGATAAAGAACTTTCTTAACAACAGAACGCAGGTGGTTAAATTGGGGGATAAACTGTCAAGTCCTAGGTCAGTTACAAATGGTGTTCTACAGGGATCAGGCTTGGGTTCACTGCTTTTTATCTTTATTTCTGAAGTCACCAAGTAATCAAAATATTAAAATGCCAAAATTTGCAGATGATGTTAAACTGTATAATGAGATAAAGACCATTGATGACCAACTATCTCTTCAGTATGCTCTAGAAGAGGTCAACACTTGTCTTCATATTGGCAGCTTCCAATTAATGTCTTAAAATGTCAAACCCTCCAACTTGGAAGGAAAAATCAAAATTACACATACTTACTAGCAAATTTAAAATTGAAAAATGAAAATAGTATAAAGGATCTTGGAATTTACCTATCCTCTAATTTGTTTTTTTTCAAATCCCAGCAACCAAGTTATTGCTACAGCTAAACGTATCGGACACCTTCTCTAAGACGTTATAACCTTAGTTAGGGCATTTACTACATATGTGCGTCCCATTCTGGAATAGGCTAGTCCTGTGTGGTCGCCACACCTGATAAAAGACATTAAACGGGTTGAATCAGTACAAAAAAACCTTCACGAAGTATCTTAGAGGCTGTTACAATTTATCTTGCAGACAACGTTTGACCCACCTGGGTCTTGAATCATTAGAACTACGAAGACTACAAGCAGACCTATGTCTTACTTATTCCATCTTGCACGGACTCATTGATACTGAATCGGAGTTTTTTAATATTCGCGGTAACAACCAGGGGACATTCGTTCAAACTCACTGTAACAGCGGTAAAAAAGACTGTTCGAAGTTTTTCTTTTTAAACCGTGTGGTAATGCCATGGAACAGCCTTACATCGGAATTGGTAAACTCGACTAGCCTTCAACGATTTAAGCGTGATTTAAAACATATTGATTTATCATTGTTTTTTAAATGTTTTTCATTTTTTAACAGTGACATATTTTTATATTTTTATTAGTGATGGTATTTTAATAGCGACAGTATTTTAATAGTAACAGTATTTTAATTGATGGAGTTGAACCAGAGGTGTCCATGAAGAGTTGAAAGGATGGGAGCAGCCAGTGAACTTCAATATGGTTTTTATTCTTTTCAGGACCCAGGTCAGCCAGACGTGGCAACCTACTTTTCACCCTCGGTCGACAACATAATAACTGACTGGTCCAACAATAACAACAAATGACAACAATGACCATCCGTGGTTAATACATGCACATACAGTCTCCAACATTCCCCTCCTATAACCACTGATGGATTAAATTGTGTATAACTTATCAAGCAACAATACCGACTTTGGCCAAATGCTAATTTATTAACTTGAAACAGACTAAACTTAACTAAAGCAATATCATCAAAACAAAGCAAAACGAAATAATTCTGAAGTGGTAGGTCTGCGTTACACTTTCACAAAAAGACACTCCACTTACGAAACGTTACCAGCAGAGGTTACTAATGTAACGTTTCCACCTAGTACTAAAAGTAAGAGGGTAAATCTGACAGGCAGAATCAATAAAGCGAGAAGTACTTTTTCATGACGTTACTCAGCTTGGAACCGGTAACATTTTTGGTCAAGGGGTCGGTAGGCATATCAACACTAGTACAAAACACCAAAGTGATATTATTCTTCAAGATCTCGTCCCTGACGTAATTCACTTTCCTGAGATAATGCCATCAGTGACTACTTCCCCATTTATTAACAGATCTATGGCCGACCTTGAATCGGTAAACACAGGTATGGGGAAACTCAATAAGGTAGGTGTTAATTCACTTAATAGTCCCCGAAAGCGCAAAAGTTCCTTGGTCAAATAACACATAGCTCCAATCTCGGCCTTACAACTAGAGTGGGCAACCAATGGCTGGGTTTTGCTGGTCCACATGATCGGAGCAGTACCCATACCAACCAGAACACCACTTACTCCTTTGCTACCTGTGACGGCATCCCATGAAGCGTCGCAGTAAAATCTGATGCTTCCAATATTTTCCAAATGGTAATGGATTTTCTTGTCAATAGTGCCTTTCAAATATCTCCAGACTCTCTTTAGAGCTGTCAGATGTGGAAGCTTAGGAGCAGCCGACTTTCTCGCTAGCTGGACGACGGTGAATAGGATGTCAGGACGAGTTTGTATCCCGAGGAACGTGAGTGATCCTAACATTTCTAGATAAACGGTTTTATCGACTGTAATAGAAGCACTACAGTCGTCCAAAGGCTTAAGTGTAGCAAAGACCGTCTTGACAGCATTAGCATCTGTCAACTTAAAATATTCCAACTTATCTTGGATGTATTTGGATTTAGACAAGGTGATACAATCCTGTGTCCTCTGGATCTCGTAACCTATGTATTTTTGTCGATGCACTTCCACTACCTCCAGGTGAAGGCGTAATGCAGCAAGAAAAGACTGATATACTTTTTCGAATTTTACGCTCACTAACTTGTCTTCGACGAAGAGACGGAGCATGAGCAAAGAATCACCCGATGACTGTACAAATACACAAGGATCACTGATTTTATAAGTCCGAGTTGTCTCAAAGCATCACTTATATGAATATGAGTGTGTGCAAAAATGAGATTAAAGCATCCTAAACAGACGGTCTAACCTTATGTACGTTCACAGTCCTATGAAAGTTGTGATATCCACCCAAAACCAAAACTGGTAGAAAAACCCGCCAAGTTTTCAAAAACGGTCGGCCTTTGAAGGTAGTGATATCATTCCACCAGGGAAAGGCCGCAAAAGTTAATCTTATTAGCCAAGTTAATCGCACCAAATAATACTTTGGACGTTAAATGAAAACT
>JAHWFP010145922.1:10495-27763 GCA_023313725.1 Lithobius niger
AGTTTTCATTTAACTTTCGAACTATTAGTAGATGCGATTAACTTGGCTAGTAGGATTAACCTTGGCGGCCTTTCCCTGGTAGAATGATATCACTACCTTCAAAGGCCGACCGTTTTTGGAAACTTGGCGGGTTTTTCTACCAGTTTTGGTTTTGGGTGGATATGAATATACCAGTTCCGGCCTGATTCTGACAAGCCGTACAGGGACTTGTTAAGCAGACAGACTAGTTCTTCACCGTCTCCCGGGAGGTTGCGCGAGATAGACAACCCGAGATATTTTCCCAAATAAATAGGCAGTTACAGTGTCCAGATAGTACAAAGAGTGCTGAAGTTGTGCTGATAAGGCAAGCACAAGTCTGATGGAAGAGTTCCGAACCGTTGGGGAGTATGAGGTGAAGTAATCAATCTTTGGACGTTCATCCCAAGCAGCGGCTACAAGTCTCGCTTTCAGTTTCTGGAGGGATCCGTCTGGATTCAGTTTTCTGGCGAAAACCCATTTCGAAAGAATAATCTTGCTTATGGGTGGCTTGTGTAAAAGGTTCCAGACCTGGTGGGCAGTCGTGGAGTTCAGTTCTTGTTGTATCACTTGGGACCATCTATCGGAGTTGGGTGATGTCTTAGGTGTGGGCACGGAAATAGACTCGAAGATATGATGAATCATAACGACCAGCTCGTCATCATTATCAGAATCCAACGTGTCAGAAAAACTGTGGACGTTGAGCAGCCCGTCACTCAGCCATAACAGCCTTCGTCGTTCCTGGTGGGCATCCTCTACCTCGTCGTGGACTATATATAGGTTGATCGGGCGGTAGAGGCAACGGAGGTTGTACACCATGAAGTGGGTGACCCATCCGTACACGCATGGGCGATGAAACATCAGTATTGATGACTGAGGGTTTATCTGAAGAGGGTGGTTGTGTCAGTAGATCGCCTCCTCGGATACTCTCATCAAAGCGCACATTATGTGAGACAATTAGCTGTTTAGTGTCAAGATCAAGTAAACGAAAATCAGTGCTCCGAGTAGCGTTGCTGAGGAACACAGCCCTTTTGGTGGTAGGCTGTAGCTTGTAGCTTAACCGAGGGTGGTGTCGGTAGGAGTCGCATCGGAATATCCCTCATCCTTTTCTGTGGTGGTAAGCTTCAACATCCCAGGTCGATCCACTTCTAGGATCATATCACTGTCCGGGTCAAAGCTTAGGGGGGTATCGAGATCCGCTAAAGCGGTGTCAAATTCCTGTATGGTATTTAGGCATCGGGCCTTAGGTATGAAGGGACGACGGATGTCCTTCTTGTACGTGTCAGTTTGAGGCAGGCGTTGTAGATTATAATCGAGGTATTTCTCCTCAAGATATTGCTTCTTTACACAACAGGATGCCTCGTCATGATTTAATCTCCGGCACCATGTACATTGTACTCGCTGTTGTGGACTAGACGAAACAGACGATGTATTAGGGGCATGACACGTTTGGCTGCATTAGGCTAAATGGAAGTGTCGGGCCTAGTAACTGGGATCTGGCGTCGTTTATTTTGTGGTGGGATGGATAATAAGTGGTCGGCATAAGGTTGAGGAAGAGGTACAGCTTCTGTTGTCAATCTATAATAGGCATCCACCAATCGTTGCTCTATGCGTTCGGGTGTCAATGCTGCCGCAGTCTCTCCTCGCAAACTCTCAACAACAGGTTGCCATTTGCGATGGCGCACACCTTTTAAGGTGTAATGGACAAAATCAGCATCACTTATAATCCCACCAGAATTATGACAAAGCGCTCTCAATGACCTTACCTGAGCGAACTAATCTTCCATGGTTTCGGATGAACTCATGTTTAGGCTATGAAGGGCATCTAGATGGCGTAATTGGGCATCATGGTGTGTGTTATAGCGGGCATTCAAACTATCCCATATGGTTTTGGCCAATGGCACATCTAGGTAATTGATCAATATATTGTCATGTAGACACTTTGTTAAAAAAAACTAAGTACATGGCTGTTGCTAGTTTGCCATGCTTGTCGTGCCTCGGCAGGAATATCTGCCGGTGGTGCAACAGTGGTCAAGGGTCCGTTGTGTCCTTCTTGTAACAGATGGTTCACCACTTTCGTTTTCCACGATAAAAAATCTTCGCAATTGAAGATTCGGATACCTTTGTAGAATAGGTGGGTATTATTAGACGTTGACATGATTAACGATAGGTGGTCACCTTACAAAGATAAGTTCAAAGTTTTTTTTTTTAATGCTAGAAAAGTTGTAAATAACCGCGTGTAGAGAGCACGGCATAGACAATGAGTGTTAAAAACGTTAATGGGCAAAGCAAAAAACTATATGTAAACACACAGCCACCGAAGAGGCAATCTTTGAAAGTTCGGGTCAACTTATGCAGAGGATACCTTTTCGGTTAGCTCCTCTTGAGATGAGGGCATCGCCATCTTGGGTTTTGCTACCAAATGATGGAGTCGAACCAGAGCTGTCCGTGAAGAGTTGAAATGATGGGAGCAGCCAGTGAACTTCAATATGGTTTTTATTCTTTTCAGGGCCCAGGTCAGCCAGACGTGGCAACCTACGTTTCACTCTCAGTTGACAACATAATAACCGACTGGTCCAACAATAACAACAAATGACAACAATGACCATCCGAGGTTAATACATGCATATGCAGTCTCCAACATTAATAGTGTATTTTCATTATTGTATTACATATATTATCATTTCTCATATTTGATTTGCTTACCTAACATTTTTAAATAGTAATTATGTACTAAGTTTTAAGCAATTAGGTATTATCATTTTTCTTATTGTTTTTCTTTATATTTTAAAAAGTTTTGTAAATTTAAAATCATTTTAGGACAGGTGTTAGTGGATGATAGTCATCCCTTCCTGATTCCTGTTACCAAATTTGTATGGTAATAAATTATATCTTATCTTATCTAGACACACGCTAGTGTGTCGCCGCCAAGTAACAGTAGATCATCCCATTGTAGACATCCGATTGTTAAAAATTGATTGTTAATGATAAAAAGGCGGCTCACTAGCAGACATGTGTCTGTTAACTGTAAGCAACTAAAAGCATATTTTGGCATGTTGAGGATAAATCCCAATGCGACAGAAATGTTTCAAATTGTGGAAAACGTAAGGGAAAGGGTCAGAGATAAAGAAAAACTAAAATTTAAAGGATGAGTGTCCACCAATCATAGAGAAAAAGATGCGTCAATAACGTTGTTTTTATGTTACTGTCTAGTTAGCTAGCTAATAAGATTTTTCCCATGTTAAATCCCATAGACTTTTTGCTCATGGCTAGCGCAAAACTGCGAAGGCCTACGTACTTGAATTTTTGCACACGGATGCTTGGTGATCTGAGGATGGTCCTTTTGTTGGTTTGGGGGTTGTAGGGGTCAGGACAAATGCGTGGGAGGGTTTTGAAATTTGCCACCGGCAAATTTAAATTTCGTTTCTTTTCCAAGTTGCAACCAAAGATTTTAAGCAACAATGGCTTGAACAATCAAGACTGGTCCTTAGATTTATTGTAAAAGCCTGGACGAACTAAAAACTGAACTGTAACGAAGGACAAAATAAAGAAACATTAACGTTGCCGTGGATTGCGTAAGAATAAAGGGATGCACGTTAGATGATGGTTACGCAACAATACGAGCATACACTAGCTAATGGGTTTTTTGTTAATAACCCCCCAAAAAAATGCTGCGCATTTTGCTGTTTTAGTAACAGCGACCTTCGTGGGTTTCTGCATGACTAAATGTGAACGAAATCTTGAAAAATTAAGGGGAAGTTGCAGGGATAAACAAAACAACTGAAGGGGATGCGCTGATTGAGTGAGCGAAGCAAACGAAATCAGCGATTGTTAGTCAGTGTGTGCAAAAATGAGATTGAAGCATCCTAAACAGACGGTGTAATCTTATGTACGTTACAGTCCTATGAAAGTTGTGATATCCACCCAACACCAAAACTGGTAGAAAAACCCGCCAAGTTTCCAAAAACGGTAGGCCTTTGAAGGTAGTGATATCATTCCATCAGGGAAAGGCCGCCAAGGTTAATCCTATTAGCCTAGTTATAATACTTTGGATAATACTTTGGACGTTAAATGAAAACTTGAAGATTGCTACAGCTAGTAGCAATCTTCTAGTTTTCATTTAACTTTCGAACTATTAGTAGGTGCGATTAACTTGGCTAATAGGATTAACCTTGGCGGCCTTTCCCTGGTGGAATGATATCACTACCTTCAAAGGCCGACCGTTTTTGGAAACTTGGCGGGTGTTTCTACCAGTTTTGGTTTTGGGTGGATCGAGTTGACAATGCATGAATTGTGTAAAAATCAGTGTTTTTATAGTGTTTGTTGAAAAATTGACATTCGTCATTTTAGAACTGTTACTATGCCCGTTTTTTTCAAGAGTTGGTGGACTTAGGCCTACACCTGCATCCCCCCTCCCTAATTCTTGTCATGCGAAATGGAAAGGTTTGGCCTACGCCCCCCCCCCTTTCCTCCTTCGTCCCTTTTAGACAAAGTTGTGTGAAATAAATATATTTTATTCTGTATTTATGCAGTTGTGCAAAATGAATTTTAAATGTGTCATTTGTTACCTGATACTTTCAATCTCGTACCCCTACATTTTATTCTGTTTTTATTGTTGAACTATGTCCGTATGCCAATAACTTCCAACAAAAACGCATAAATCTTGTAATTTCTTGGTTTTAGGGCTAAAACCGACCTAATGCAGGTACGCATGAAAAATTTTAACCTGCATCACTGTTCTGGCCTACTCCCCCACCCCCACCCCCACTTTTGGAAATTGTAAGGGTGGTTGGGTTTGTAAGTAAATGCTGGTGTATTTTTCGTCTTTTTTAGGTATAACCTTGGTATTTTCCAGTTCAGTGTCCATTGGTGGTGTCAAATTCGCAGGAAAATAGAATGGTTTAAGCTGTTCAATATTCACGGAACCAATTTCTTTTCCCATTGTAATATCGCGTAGCATGTATGTTTTACAGATTTTTGAACTGAATCACATACGGTCCTGTAAATTTCGGGGCAAGGGATGAGGCTACCCCTCGCACCACATTTGACAGTACATAATCTCCCACCTTTGGGATTAGAGGTTTATGCGGCCTGTCATAATAGACCTTTTTTCTGTGCTCTAGATGTCTTCATGGACTGCTTAGCCAACTTATACATCTCAGAAAAACGCTGCACGATCTCCATTTAAACATCGGTCTGTTTTTTGGTTTTTGTGGGGAGCGGTCTCGCCGTTAGTTGAGCTCATACCCCCATGAAACAGCCAGGTTTCGTCCAATGTACAGTTCAGTGGGAATAAACTTACTAGATTCAGACACAGAACTTCGCATTGCAAATGCAAATTCCTGCAAATGAAGATCCCAATCACAGTGAGAGGCAGTAAAACAACGTATCATGTGCTTTATTATCTTTTGTCTCTCAGTGAGATTCACTTGTAACCTTCGGCCTCCTCACGAGAGGGTGCAACCAAGGCTGGGTACTTTTCCATGTAAGTCCTGGCCGTCCTCCCAACTCACAATGCAATGCAAGCTCCAGGGTGCCTCCCTTATCCTACACCTCTCTGCTTCCCTCATTCCTTTTTTCAAGGTCCTACGATCACAGAAAGCTATGCTCACACGTGCACACTGCATTCGTGTTTACATAGGCCTGACTGTACATTGAGCCGACTACGAGAGCTGACCGGCTGGTGACCCATGCAATAGCGACCACCATCTAACCTCGTGGTTAGGGGCAACCGACGGTCTGATCCTCATAGGTCTATCGCTGACCTCATGCAAACTTCAACCGTTTTCACCAGCCTTGTCGGTTTGGGGGTTTTCTCGTACCAGGAACCTCTAAATCCTTCGTTCCTCAAGATTTCCCTCAGGTGTGGACTGTCATCCACGTACCACGTTGTACCACTTACCAGGAAACGGGTCTATAAGCCAGCAGCCCGACACAAGCCGACTAGACGGTACCAGGGTAGGACGTTAATTCGCCCTTCGATTGACAAGGAGGCCCTTACGTATCTCCCCTGCACTTAACAACCGTTTTTGCGTGTCACTGGACCCTTGCAAGCCTACCGCCGCCTGTTAAGGCGCACACTATAGGCAGCCTATCCCCCTTTATGAGCCTTAGGTTGTAAGGGTTGCATAATGGGTTTTGATACCCCATGACTTTCACAAACTATGCCATATGTTAGCTATGAAACAAGGCCCACCGTCTGCAAATATTCTATCGAAAAAACCCCAACGGAGCACGCCTTCTTTCAGACATTTGGCTACCTGTTTTGCTTTAGCTGTCCGGAGAGCAAAAAGTTCGGGCCAGGAACTAAACTCATCCAGGACTACGAGTATCCAATGCATGCCTCTTCGGGTAGTCACTAAGGGTCCGATAAGGTCTACGGAAACTCTTTCCCAAGGGGCATTGGGAGGATCCATTGTGGTCAGGAGCCCAGCACCACTAGGCTGTCCAATGTCTTCTAAAGTTTGAAATCCACTGGGATTCTCGGTTACTTGTATGCGTTCCACCTTACACTCTGCTCTAAGTATGGGATTTTTCTCTTCATCCTCATACATCCTGGAGATTGCATCTGCCACCTGGTTTTGTGAACCCTTCCTGTAACGGATCTCAAAATCCATTCCCTGGAGTTCTAGAATTCACCGTGCCAGTCTACCTGAAGGCTGTTTCAAGGACTTCAGGAAGGCCAGAGCACTGTCGTCTGTCTCAATTAAGGAAGGAGCATTTTCAATGTACAGTCTGAACTTACGGACCGAAAACATCATTGCTCCCATTTCCAATTCAGAGACAGTGTTTTTTTTTTATCATCTGTGAGTTTGAGTCCAGCAAATGCTACGAGACGTGTTGGGAGAGCTAACGCCAAAACCGAAATCGAGGCATCTTCCGAAATTTCAAACCTCCTATCCAAGTCTGGCAAGGCTAAGACACAGCCTGACAAACTGTCTTTGACAAGCTGCTGTGACATGAAAATTCCTGATAAAAGCTCTATAAAAGCCTTCATTCCCAGAAAACGTCGGATCGACTTTACATTAGCAGGCTCTGTTAAATCCTGGATTACCAATACCTTCTCAGGCAGCGGGGACAACTCATGTGGTCTTATGAGATGGCTCAGGTAAGAGATTTCCTTTGCACAAAAATGGACTTTTTTCAGATTTTTCTGTGAGGCCTGCCCTTCCTAGCCTGCCTAACACATCTGAAATATGATCCCGGTGGCTCTGGTAATCCTGGCTAAATATTACCAGGTCGTCAACATATATCATAGTATGGGAATACATAGGATCCCCCAAAGCCATGTTCATAAGTCTTGCATAGGACGCTGGTCCATTGCAGAGCCCATATGGTAAGTTTTTGAACTGCCATGCTCACTTATGGCACCGAAAACAGGTGTACTCCTTGCTCTCAGTTTTCATTCCTATTTGCAAGAATTCTGATTTCATGTCCAGAACTGTAAACCATTTTGCCTTGCCTAGCATGGAAAATACTTGACTGGCATTACTGGTGAACTGTGAGTCTTTCACAGTCTTACCGTTCAAAAGGCGGTAATCCAGACAAAATTTATTATCCCCCTCCTCCCCCATTTTAGGAGCAAGACAGCCCACCAGGGTGACACAGAGCATTCTATCACATCTTTGTTGATCTTTGTTGATCTTTGTTGATCATTTGGGCTTCAATGATAGCTCTTGTCTCCTTGTGTACAGGTCGATGAGGTAACCTAATGGGTCTTTCACCAGGTTCAACCTCAATTTTGTGTTGGTAGAGGTGAGTGCTGCCTCGTTTAGATGTTAACACATGTTTGAACTTGTGTAAACATTTTCTCAGCGGCTTTCGTTGTGCATTTTAGCAATGAGCATGCTGAATTTTTTCTTCCAACAAAGCATCATCTTTTGCACGTCTCTCAATGTCTACCTCCACATCCAATTGCTTAAGTTGCTCAATTTTCGTTTAAGTCACCTTTGCAAATGGCATTGCTCTTGTTCCTCTGGCCCGACATGCCAGCCACCATTTTGGATGTATGGGATGAGACCAGTTCGACCCAAGAAGTCTATGCCTAAAATTATGCTATCTGCAGCATTTTCTAGAACCATCGTACCATTGCTCTACAGTACCCGTCACCTTGGATATTACCAGCCGCCAAGATAAAATTTGCGCAGCAATCCCTGCGACACTTTACGTTTTTTGCCTGCAAAGTACGTGCGGTAGCACCAGAAATGATACTAGAACTGGCACTTGTGTCGATTAAGTGTTTCTTCCTCAACACCTTTGAACAGTGTCACATTTGGTGCAAAGATACGTTTAACGGTGCCTTTCCATAGTCCTGCCCTTGCTCTCCAATCAGCGCTTTTAGCGGCCGTTACACGGTTTAACTAAGTTAATCACCTTCTTTTGCGTTTTTTTTTAGCTTCTTTGGGCATCTGTTGGACCTATGGCCCTGCTCTTGGCAGGTCCAGCAACTTTCCTATTTAGGTTTCCTTTCCTATTTAGGTTGTTCTGGTCCTTTTTCAGTAGTAACACCAGCCTTCTGTACATGCGCTGCTTTTGGTGCAGCCTTTACAGAGCTTGTGGTACTCTGTGTCTGGTACTTGCCAGCTCGGTACCCGCGAGGGTCAAGCGAGGCAAAAGACACTGGTTCAACCCCACTATAGAACGCCGGTGTGGTTCCCGTACTAGTCGTCCGACCAGCACGAAGCACTGGTCACTGTAAAAAGAGCAGCCGTGCCATGCCAAGCGTGGTTCCACAGACAAGGAAGGGTTGGGGGTGTCTGTAGGTTCGCTGCGTTAACAGGAACTTACTCACCTTTGCCCTTTCCCTCACCAATTCCCTCAAAGAGTCAAAATGACGTCCTCGGAGATGTTGCCTGTAGTCAGCATGCATTATGGCCATTATGTGGTTTATTTTCTCAGCCTGAGAAGCTTTAGGCCACAACATCTGCGTACAGCTTGAGCATAACTCGAGAAAGGTTCGTCTGGAACCTGTGTCCTTTTTGCCAGTTCTCGTTTTAAATTTTCGATGTAATTTGGACTTTCAAATTCCAAATTAAAATCCAATTCGAATGTGTCCCAGTTCGTGTAAGGACCGAACACTCTGTACCATCGTTCTGCGTAATCTTGCATAGCAAGAGGAATGACAGTTTTCAAAACGTACATTTCTGACAGACTTAGTGCAATGCTGTACTTGTACAGCACCTGTAGAAACTCTGACGTTGAATTTTCGTCTCCAAAACCTGTGAACACTGGCATATAGACTTTTGGGGATTTTATGCTGAGCCCTTCAAAGCTTCTATCCCCGGTCACCTAACTAGGGCCAATCCGACCTTGCATATTTCTATGCTCGGCATTTCCGGTCCTAGATGGCGACACACTATGTTCGCGCTGAGGGTTTCTTTACCTCCATGCGTCCATATCCGGTTCATGCTCAACTGGTTGTCTCCATTGTACACGGCCACCGCACGTCTGTCTATCCTCTCGGTCTATGTTGGCTCCCGGATAGCGCAGACGAGTATGCCGTGCACTGTCATCCTCTCCAACAGCACGATTTACTCGTCTGTTAGCGTTGACAGGCGTGGAGTGTAATGGTCGCCGCACGTTCTCATCCTGTTGTGAAACACGATTAGGTTGTGCTGCATCATTACCTCCATTCCGGTTTTCCGGTTGTAAACAGCTTTGCAACTGTTCAAACACAATTTGCCGGAAGTCTTCTGGCATAGAGCAAGCATCTGCCCAATTTCGAAAGTCAGCGACGAACACATCAAATCCTTCACGACTTTCTACATCTGAACTTGTCAACCTAGGAGGGGGGGGGGACTTTGCTTAATATCCGAAAATTCCGGATTTTGAATGTCTATGTCCTCACGCCAGGAGTTGTTCAGATCTTTACCTAATCCTGGGCTAAGGTGCACTTCTGATCCTTTCAGTCCTCGTGCTGTTTAGTGCATTTCTTATCCTCGGATTTTGCATTACTAAATTGCGTTGATTTGGTGGAAAAACAGCGTTTTCTTTTGCCGTTGAGTCTACTCATAATAACGCTCGGTTGAAAAAAAAATTCTCTTCCTTTTTTTTTCTTGTGTGGAATTGATTTTTCGACTCAGGTGAATTACTTTCTTCCAAAATCTACTTTAATTACTCAACATAAATACTGCTCTGGGTCAATAGAATTTATTATTCTAAACTTACTCGTCTCCTATACTTAAACAATGAGGACTCAGTGAGCTCACTGCAGGCTGATCAACTTTCAATTCGTTGTTAAAAAGTGTGCTGATCAACTTTCAATTCGTTGTTAAAAAGTGTGCTGATCAACTTTCAATTTGTTGTTAAAAAGTGTGCTCCAACACTAATTTAACTTTAACAAATATTGTCACAGCGTTAGGCTTAAGCAGTCCTACCACTCCGTAGTAAATGTCGTATTTATTTTCCGAAAAAAAAAACGGTGACATTATTTTAGGCCTAAACCAAAAAAAAATACCGCTATTCGTGAAAGCAAGCAAGTTCACAAATAACTACCGAGTGCGGTTTTCTCAATCAAACTGCGGTTGCTCGCCAGGGAGAGTGCAAAATGGTAACCAAGGAAACGACTACGCAGGCTAGTCACAATCCTAGAGCCACCCCAATATTGTTTTGTACATTCGCTGACTGTTAGTCCAAAAACAACTGTTTTACCTTATTTTCTGTTCCTTACAGAAAAGAAAAGTTGGTATTTTTATTTCGACTACGACAAGTCAAAATAAAAATGCGGATTTTCGAGGCTAAAGTGACAACTCATGCACTGGCCAGATTCCCTGAAAATCCCCCAAACTTCGTTCGCTCACCTCCTGGAATCGGAAGCATTAAAAAATGTCGGATTCAAATCCCAGGGACACGGCTCCCTAAATGTAAGTGCTTGCTAAGGAGATGAACGATTATTCATAAGACACGATGCTCAATCCTAATTCACCTCTTACTGTACAGCTAGGGGACTGCACACTTAGCATTACATATTAGGTGCTAGGTCAAGGTTTTCCCCCTTGTCCGGCCCTTATCAGCTCCGGTGGTTCGACTTGCAGGTCTGACCACCATACACCAATTACTCGAACCGTCGATTCTGTCCCGTTTTATACCCGAGCGGGCCGGGGCAGAACAATAGGCTCTTGCCTAAGGCTTTACGTTACGTGACGGCGAACTGGCATGATCCGTTCCTAACTGGTTGAATAGGACTAGCTCGCTTACCCAGATGTGGGCGCTGGGCCATCTGCCATTTGTGCATGGTAGCTAGCGGCGCGCAGCATCCATGTTAATGGCAAGGTACCCCGCACGAGTGGCTAACTGCATGCGCGTGTGCTGCCTTACATGTAAGCACGTTACACCAGCAGCGTTAGTTAATTACCCTAGAATTAACGTGTTCATTAAATTTAAAAGTATATCGCTAAAAACTACTGTTGATTGTACCCTTTCTCTTTGCAAAATGAAGCCGAGTAACTTTCCGGGTTAACAGAATGACTGGGCTTAATGGACGACAGTATATTTAATGGGTTTAATGGGCACACGTATTGCGCTGTAAAAATTACGGCATTACATGTCTGTAGGGATAGTCCGATATTGATATCAGTATGACCTATATTTATTGGTATTTTTGCCATATCGGTATCGGAGCAATATAAGGCTTCCGATACAGATATTTGTTATGCCAAGAAACACAACTGTCTTCCCTGAAAAATTGACACCAAGCGCGGCAAAAGCAATAACCAAGTGAGAAAAGCAAAGCTATTTGCTCAGTTTGTAATGAAAATGTAGCACGTCACAATTCCATGATCTAAGTTTTACAACAACCAACTACAATCTAACTGAGAAGGTCAATATACTGAAGCTATATGTAGGAATAGGAGTAAAAATGCTGATATTGCTGCACAGAACTTTTTGGATAATCTCAACAGTTGGAACCCACACAAAACCAGAAACCGAAGTTGCATTTTTTGTATGTAATTTTAACCTTTAGTCACGATTTTGTATTATTATTATCGGACATCGGCATCGGTATCGTATCGGATTGTATCAAATCGGTTTAACTTTCATCGGTATCGTATCGGTAAAAAGTCATTTCGGCCTGTCCCTACAAGTCTGGCCAGGGTTTTCTGGTAGTAGTGGTAACAAATTGTTATCAGTTGCAAAATTTACGCTTTATCGCGGTCATCTGTAATGAATCAATAGTTTGCTTACTGATTGTTTTTCGCTTAACAAATCTAAAAAGTGAGCCCAAACTATCTTCAGTAATAACTGCACATTCACGTTTAATCTCAAGTTTTAGAACAGAAGCAGAATACTGTTTTTCGTCACTCTTTATATTTAACCAAATTTGTTACTGACTTTATCTTCTTGTAAATGTTCCACAGCTTAAACTTTCTAGTTCTTAGCCAGTTAAGTGCTTTTGGATTAGAAAACGTTTTCTGGTGGAGTATTCTCGTTTGTTGTTTGCATTATAAGCCTAATCCAAACTAAATTCTGAAACATAAAAAATGTATCAGATATACAAAGGCGTTCCACATGATTTCAACGTCTTCAATACCATCTAAACAAAATTCCAGTTTATAATGTCCAAAAGTTTATGCAAGTTTAAATAGTCTAATTTACAGTGAACATTACAGTGAGAAGGTTCCTTGGTTGTATGCTGGAAGCTCTGCATGGAAAAAGCAAGGATAGTGTGATCACAATTGCTAAAATGATCCCTGACCTCAACCATGTATTCAAGCCTGTCATTTTCAACCAATACAAGGTTTATGATGTTATTTAGTCGCGTTAGCTTTTTTGCTTATTGTGTCATGGCCTGCGCCGAAACACAGTTGAATAAGAGCTGGTGGGAAGGTTTACCAGCTGTATTTGCATCCCACTCTATTATAGACACAATAAAATCACCAAGGATTACGTTAGAATAATTTGCTTTGAGCGAGTTTTTTAGAAAAGAACATATCTCAAATACGCTATCGAAGTTATCTGCATTTGCAATGTAGCCTAGAATAATTCTTATCGATTCAGACAAGATATCAAAACAAATTGCCTCAACACTATCAGCTACCTTGCTGATATTAAGGGAATAGAAGCTTTAATGGCAGTAATAGAGCACCACCTCCTGATCCTGATCCTGGTGGTTGTTGACAACAACAACGTCAAAATGACCAGAAGACGAGAGAATATTAAACTCAGGCAGTTTCAAAATAAGGCTCTGAGCATTGAAAAGGATGCATTTCAAATCACACAGGTTGGGTAAAAGTGTAGTGTTGCTCATGAGCCGTTCCGACAGTAAACAAGGGGCTGGATTGTAAGACCCACCTATTGAGTTGCCCATTAATGGTTCCGGTTCCCAATTAAAATACAGTTCGAATAGCAGAAGTCAAGTCGTTTACCAGAATGGATTTACCAGCTTTTGTTAGATGGATAGCTATCACGAGAGAATACACTTTTAACATGTAATAAATGATTCCAAACAACAACATGCAGATTTCTCTGATTGCATAGTTTAACAATTTTACTGCTGCATTTAGTAATAAATACACAAGAGCCAGGAGATCTATTTTCTGGCTGTGGTAGAAGATCAACCAAGAAGATAGAAGCGGCTGGTTTCAGACCAAGTATTTCATCTATTGAAAGAGAGGCATTTAACAAAGTGTAGAGGGATATCCCTAAAAATATTGTTGCTACAAACATGCAGGATCACAGTTGGGGAATTCACAGTATTCAAAAGAGCCTGTGGAACTCTACTGGGAAGTTGTTCAACTAGGAGACAGGCCAAGTCCAAGTGATGGCTTCACTGTGTCTGCCAAGATGGAGACAATGCACGCGAGAGTCCCCTATTAGTATATTCTCCTGAGCACTGTAATGTCGCTGGCTCTTCTTGCTTTCTGGACTAGTTGGGTTTCTCTTTTCCAGTTTTTCTAAATCGCCTGCGTTTACTTGTTTTGGATTGTGCCTCCAACAGTTTGCTGACTTGACACAATGCAATGCCGATGTGACGCCTGCTGATGTCTGGTCCCTGCTATGAGCATTTGAAGCCTCATTTGTCGTAGCAACATGGTTCTGCCCACATGCTGACAAAGGCGAAGTATAAAAAAAAATGGTCTAAATGGTTTTGCGTGTTTTGTCTAACAGACACCCAGGGGTTCAATGGTTGGACCAATTTGTTATTAATGATGTTGGTTGGTTTTGGCGTATTCTCCTTCGGATGGTCTGTGTCTAAATGAGGGGATATTTGTTCAATATTACCTCCTTTAGAGTTTAATAAAAAAGTATTGTAACTTTTATTATTGAGCCGTCGTACTCCCTAGTCACATCATGTTCGTTATATTCCTTGTTAAGAATATGATCGAGCTTCTTTCGGTGAAGGTAAGTTATATTTTTGTTTACTTTAGCATTGTATTTTCGAGCATTGTTTCTACATTACCATTGTTTAATGTTTTGAGTGTTGCTCAGCTTGCTGATTGTTCTGAGAATTGTGTTTTTGGTTGTGTTCCTTTAAGCAATTCAGCGTGAATGCAGTGACGAAATGACTTCGTTGTTGAACCTATTGAAATTTGTAATAGTATGTATGCTATCTCTCATATGGTCCATTTTTATGCTCACGGCTTTCACGTTAAACTCTTTGTTTCCAGCCTGGTAAATTCTGAAGCGTGATTACGGTGGTCCATCAAATCAGGAATACCAATACTGGTGTTTGGTCCTTTGGGGTTCTCTTGGACACTGTTTGCGGAATTTACCTCTACGGAATTGTGTTTTATATTTCTCCCTGCCGCGTAACTATAATCGATATTTGCATTCAAGTTATGAAAACAACCAGGTGTAAAATGTTGAATCAGTGTTGATTGCAACAACTTGCACTATTCTGATTTTGCAGATACTATGAAAACCGTGAAGACCAACTCGTACTAACTATGAGGGTTTACCTCCAGCAGATCGCGTTTATTAACAGTCGAGCCACTGATTATTACTTCATTTTCATCAAAGTTATATTTCCATCACCCACTGAAGAAACATGGTCATGCCTTGCTTCGTTGTAGTGTAGGTCTTCACTATCATTCAGGGTTTTATCAAATGGTTTAACAGGTGTTGGTTTACAGCTTCTACAGACCCAGTGTTCTTTTTCGATGTCACTCATATGATTAAATCTCCATTTAGAAATCCGATGTGATAGTACTTACTACAATATTATTTGTGTTTGTGCAGTGCAGTGTGTTAAGAAGGATTACAAGACGAGCAGCACATCGGCTACAGGTGAGCTCAGCCAGGAACAAAATCAGCGAGGTTGAAAAAAATCCGAGATGACGAAAAAAGGTCGAAAAAGGAGGTTAAAATTTTTTTAAAAATTAGAGAAAAGGGATCAGGTGATATAGATGCACCACCTCATCTCCAAAATAGCCCACAAAAATGCACCTCAAAAAGACCCATGCTGAGATTTGAACCTGTCGTTCCAGAATTGTATTGTTCATTACAATTCCCAAGAAGGCTGCTTCAACTAAGCTAATGTAAACAGTACTTTCTAACACTGATTTCTCTGTCCTGGGAAGAGACTCGGAGCCCATTTCAGTTTCCATCTGTGCACGAGAGTTTCATAGTTGCAAAACACTAACTTAATAGGCAATATAGGTCGATGACATTCCACAACCACTAACAGATAAACATACAGTAGGAGTCCAGTGGATTTGGACAAACTCATTTACTGTTTATTTTACCCTTGTTCTTTTAAAGTAAAGGAAATGGAAACAGTCTAATACATACCAAAGTTTTCCCGAAGGTATTGTGGTGATCCTGAACAAATTATATTTCCTTGAGATAATAAAGCTATCCGATCAGCAAGTACATCAACTTCTTTAATATTTCTGGTGACCAATAAAACAGTACATTCCGTTTCCATGTTTAGTAATAAATTCCAAACAGATTGTTGATGCAGCGCATTCATGCCGTCTGTTGGCTCATCAAGCAAAAGTAACTGAAATGAGAAGTAATTGTATGATATTACGATGGTTTTTCATTAAAAGTAGCATCGGTGCTGAAACTTAAAATATGCCTACTACAGGTTTAGATCAAAGTATTTCAAACAATCTTTAGTCACTAGATCATTGGAAACAATATTCATTCCACGACTAACTAAAAATTCGGTGACTGGCTCAAACAATTAAATGAAATGCTGAATAAACATCATGTTCACAGCCCTTGGTGCAGTCAACTTAATTCACGATGCTTCTTTAGTAGACCAAAGTTATTGGAGGAAAAAGAAAATATAGGAAGCAAGGAAGGCCTCAGGAGATGGATTGGGACAGAAAATTGAACAACTGATTTGCAAAGAGAAGTGCTGAAAAAAGAAATAACACCCCAACTTACAATGCAATACAGTACAAAAATAAAATCTGTCTTGAAGTGGCAAAGTGTTCCACGGCACTACATTTCTCTGAGGAAAGAAAAAGTGTTGTTGTGTGAGGGTTCACTTTGCAGTTTATGACAGTGACCACGTGTTCGTGTAATCTGATAAAAGTCGAGAAAGTTTCCGTAGTCTAATGTCCAGTAGTTGAGTAGTTGGTAAACAAGGATCTTGTCACCCTGTTGTGTAGCAATCAACAATAATGGTAAAGTTTAAACTTTGAGTCGCTTTTGATATGGCAGGTGCTTTATTTCAGGGCATTTCTTGGTGAACCATCGTTGAACGCGTTCCAAAGCGGCCGATGTTGGTTAATGGATATGGTAGTAGGGCCTCTAAATTTGGGCAAAGTAATCCAGAGTGACTGCACGAAAGTCATGTAGAGGATTTTCATAGTAGCTGGAGTCAGGTATATAACAATTGAGAGTAAAAATCCTCTCATCCTATATGATCTATTAATGACAACATCAACTTGCTGCTTATAATCATTGGCAACAAGTGAGCCTGTTGTCAATGATTATACCCAAGTCACGCTTTTGAGTGATTCCATTGTAGAGTTACCGAAAATGTAGTTGGCACAGACATTGTTGTGACCGAGAGGCATAGTAGCATACGAGCAGCAGCCCAGTCATGAATTTTGTTGAGGTCTTCTAGAAGATTTTTGTGTCCTCCTTGGTAATAAAAGGTCGGTATAGTTTCATGTCGTCAACACAGAGGAGGCATACGGAATTTAAAACTACGGGTAAGTAATTAATAAAAAGAAGAAAAAGGATTGGTCCCGGAACAGAGCCTTGTGGCACACCGGAAGTCATAGGAAGAAAGGTAGAACAGTATTCAAAGGAGCCTGTGGAACTCTACTGGGAAGTTGTTCAACTAGGAGACAGGCC
>JAHWFP010145922.1:27773-39016 GCA_023313725.1 Lithobius niger
TATATTCTCCTGAGCACTGTAATGTCGCTGGCTCTTCTTGCTTTCTGAACTAGTTGGGTTTTCTCGTTTCCAGTTTTTCTAAATCGCCTGCGTTTACTTGTTTTGGATTGTGCCTCCAACAGTTTGCTGCCTTGACACAATGCACTGCCGATGTGACGCCTGCTGATGTCTGGTCCCTGCTATGAGCATTTGAAGCCTCATTTGGGGAAGCAACATGGTTCTGCCCACATGCTGACAAAGGTGAAGTATAAAAAAAAGGAGAATTACCAGGTTAACTTGTTGCCTCCAAACCATAAATGTCTTGTTCGGAAACATGGCAGGATTTGGGAAAGCTGGCGAATGAACCACCCGGATGCCAGAGGCAAAGTATAATCACGCATTTTGCTTGCTGCACCAAACGTTTTCTTCCCTGTGTAAGTCAACAATGAAATCAATTTATAATAAAAACATGGTTTGCCATTAACACATGGGAGAAAAACAAAAGGGCTATGAACCGCTTACACTGTTCCCAATTTAAGTAAAAAGAACCATCAGACCGATGGTGGTGTGGCAGGTAGGAGTGGTCGTTTTAAAAATCTGTTTTGTTCCTCAGAAAGCCCTGCTCGGGAACCGGCGACCAACGATGCACCTACCGTTTCCCGACTTAAGCCCTAACCAGACTGGCTGCTCGCGGCTGCACGACGACGTACTATGGTGTAAAAAAGACTTCAATATTCGTCTTTAACGCAACACCAACCAGACGATTGCTTCAATGTTGACCTTGTAGGCACGTAGTTACGCATAGCTTCGCACGGAATTTTCTTCTGTCTGGAGAGGCCTTAAGGGTATTTCAAACTGGTACAACACGAACTGAAAAAAAAAGTGCCAAATGAGAGGGCTTGACGTTGAGTTTCCAAGCATGGACGACAGGTAGTCCCTTGTCGCCTTTCCTGTTCTGTCTTGTCCTGGACGAGGCAGTGTCTGGCATTTCTTCGCTTATTACTGGTTGTCAGACGAATGGTACGATGGTTAATGTGGTCGCGTTTGCCGACGATATTGTGCTCCTTGCCCCTAGCCGAAGAGGATTCTAATTCCTTTTGGATAGACTCGTTTTCTTGACCGGGGGTAAGGGCCTGACTTTTAATGCCAAGAAGTCTTTTGGAATGATTTTCGGTGGTGAGGGCAATCGGGTCGCCCCTCTGTCGATCAACGGTACTGATTTGGTTTGGGTCTCGTCGGTACGTTATCTGGGAATCTTCCTTCGTGATGACTTTTCGGACGACGATCACCTGATGAAAGAGCTGTGCTTTGCCCCCTCGGATGATTCCACAGCTCTTCGTACTTATACCGGCCCATTGTTGCAAAATCCATGCTATAACAATTACGTAGCTATTTTATTTAACGTAGTTTCATTGTAGAAAATTGATATGTACTTGTTATTGGGTTGCTCAAAGCAACTTACCCTAATTAAAAGGAAGGGAATAAACACTCGTGTTGAGGTCTAGTAACTGGTTGTTTATTATGAGCTAGGTACATACATTTCTAACTTATGAAGGGTCATATGGCTAGTCACTATTGGTTAGCAATAACTGATAGGTGCCAGATGCACTCAGTAACAAAGAATCACAGCAATGATGTTTAACACCATGAAATAGCAAATCATTACAGCAATAGAAATCATGTGAATACTGTGTGCACGGAAGGTGCACACAACAAATCTTGGAACAGACCAATGCCTCCCCATAAATGAAAAAGCATTGACTGTTCATTAATTATTTTCTTGAAATTTATTATTTATGACATTTGATCAGAATACAAATTCATTTTCTTGCAAAGATACTATTTCAGTAGATTTTTAGACCAAGCTTTATTATATCGTTGGGCTGCAAAAATTTTAAACTATTATAACATAACAGAATTTATGAATTTCACACCATGATTGAAACATTTACAGTACAATGGCACTGTAAAAACGATCAATGCAAACCTACAATTCAATTGACAATTAATTATTTCGTAATTCTAATTAAATTTTCAAATACTTTTCAAAATGTTATTCATTTTTATAAATTTATGTTCTCATTATCTTTGTGCCTTGCTTAGAAATTAATGTGTATCGCCGGGCACAAGTTTTGTAGCTTGTTGGGTACTTCCGGCAATCGTAAGTAATTCATTTAACCACAAATGAAATGACGTCAAATTTGTGTTTCATTTGAGTAAGTCAAATGGCTTAGCTGCTCCTCAATTTGACGTCTTTTTCCTCAAAAGAGAAAAAATAGAAGAGAAAAACACAATTCATTAGACGAATAACTAGACACGACAAAATTTGGGTGCTACTCGTCCACAATTAGAATCATAGTCAACATTTAATCGTTAAATTTTAATTTTGAATAATAATTAAAAGTGAGCACGCATAAAACTCGAACGATACATTACACTACCTGTTACTGAAGCCAACACTTCATTTAAATTATTACAGTTCGATGAGTTGAAAACTAGTTCTGCTAATTATCTGCAGGAGATAGAAAACATAGTATTAGACATTTTCCAATTACAACACAAAGTTATTTCACAAGTTCAACATAATTGGTTTAATCTTCTTTCACTGTGCACGATTTTTTGCGAGTGATTTTTCCGGGCTGGCTTTACGTTTTAAATTAGATTTATAGCTGCCAGCTGCGTGTTCGTAAATTTCAGGTGCTAGATCAGAATCTTGACTGTCGATGAGGACATTTGGGGTCGATGAACTTGATTTTCTCCAAAGGGACTTTCTACGTGTTTCTGATTTATTTTGCAACGGAATATTTTCTTCACCTTGCGATTCACTCAAATCGTGTAAATAATTTTTCTCTTTCTTGTAAGGAACTTGGGAATTTGGTGACGTTTGCTTGCTAGATGACGCAGGCATATCATTAGTTGCATCAACGAATAGGGTGACGCCCTTATTAGACAATGTTTAGTTTCTCTCAGCCTTATTGGATGATGTAAACATGATCGACTGCCTTCTTGACTTCCTACTCACGTGATTTGGAGAATGAGCCGGAACTAAGCTTGGAAAATCTGCATTCTTCGAATGTTGCGTGGTCTTGTGTGGAGAGCCAACAGGATTTATCGTTTCATTGGGCAAACGTGCGCGAATTTGCGATATGTTACGGCATAGTTTTAAACCACTTTCCGTGAGTACTTCGTAGTTTGAATGGTCCAAACATTTAAATATCACTGCTTGTTGCCAAAACCTCTTGCTAACGGTATAGCTCTAGTCCAGATAGGGAAGATTCCTTGAAACACTTCATACTTTTTGTGTGTGGAACTTGGGTTTATTTTATCTTGTTTATTTTTATTTTCTGCTGTAAATCGGGTTACAGCAAGTCTAGGCAAGTTCGAATTTCTCTACCAAAAGAAAATAATTCTGCGGGCGTTTCACTTGTAACTGTGTTGGGACAATTTCTGCTTGCAATATGGAACTCATTTAAAGATTTTTTAATAATAGTCTTACCTTCACTGTGTGCTGTGTTGAAAGCCTTTTTGAACTCACGAATGTAAATCTCGCTTAATCCATTCTGTTTTGCATCATAAGGCTCACCTGTTAGATGCCTAATTCCCAGTGTTTTAACAAAAGTTTGAAAGAAGCTACTCATCCACTGCTACTCGTTGTTGGTAACGAGCGTTTTCATTAGCATGAATTCGGCCATATACAAGGTGCTCCACAAAAAACTGACGAGCCAAGATTTTTAAGTCCAACTTTTCTAGTTAGCACCCCTCAAAACCAGGAGAGGACAGAAATCAAAGCTAATGAAACGGGAAGATTTCTGTCCTTTCCTGGTTCTCAGGGGTGCTTAGGAAAGTTGGACTTGAAAATCTTGGGTCGTCAGTTTTTTGTGGAGCACCCTGTATATGGCCGAATTCAGGCTAATGTACGGAAATTTTCTATGCGCATTAACAATAACAATTAAAGTTAAACCTTCAACAACGCCAAAATCAGAATGAATTCTGTCCATAGGCTTAAGTGGATACTCCAAAAAATGTTTTGGACCAGGTGGCTTTTCACCTTTCAACTCTTGGCAAGCAGTACAACGTTTGACTTTAGCCTCTAGATCAGCATCAATATTAGGCCACCAACATTTTCCTCGTACTAAAGATTTTATCTTAACAAATCCGACCTGCAGATTTTGCAGAATTCTGTCATGCAGGCTGGTAGGTACGATCATGTGCCGTACCCAAAACAGGGTTTCACACTCAACTGCTATTTCATGTTTTCGTAAAAAATAAGTCTTTAATTCAGCCTTTTCTGTTTTTTCGGGTCAGCTATGCTTAGCATACCTCAAAATTCGCACGAGAACAGGATCTTTTATTATAGCATTAACTAGGGTACTATCAGCACTGGTAAGGATTCAATGGACTGTGCAAAAGGCACTTTTAAGGAAGTTTCATTATCCGAATCCTCAGCAGTATGTTCAAGTGGCAAACGAGACAACATATCAGGTATTAAGTTGTATTTTCCAGGCACATGTTCCAATGTATAAGAGTAGCCATTTAACTGAATTGCATAATGCTGCACACGACTCGCAGCTATTTGGGGTATTTCATTTTTTGGACCAAAAATCCAAATAAGGGCCTTCTGGTCCATTTGGAGAGTGAAATGATTCAAATACAAGTATTGATGGAATTTTTTCACTCCCTATGAGACCCTAAGTGCTTCTTTATCAAAATGGGAATAATTTTGCTCTGCTTTTGTGAACGTCCTTAAAGCAAACGCAATAGGTTTGTCTTGGCCATTTGGCAAGGTATGCTTCAAACACGAACCTAGACCATAGGGACTTCCGTTCATGGCCAGTTTAATCTTGTATTTGGAATTGTCGTGAACTAATACATTGGAAGTTTTTAACAACTGTTTTATTTTAGTCATAGCTGCATCACAAGAAGGGCCCCAAACCCATTTTTGATTGGGACTAAGTAATTTCTTTATGGGAATTAATTCATGAGCCAAATTTGGCAGGTATTTTGCATATTGATTAATGAAACCGAGAAAACTTTGCAATTCAGGTATAATGCTAGGATTAGAAACCTTCAAATCTTCTGAATCGATTTTATGTCCCAAATATTTCAGTTCAGATTGGCCAATTCTACATTTCTCCAGACCAAGCCGGGCTCCAGAATTTTACAAGGCTGACAACAATTTGTCAAGATTGTCATCATGTTGACCACCCTGCCCACTGACGAGAATATTGTCGTAAAATAGTTCACAATTAATAATTCCTGATGGTACACAAACCATTAGTCTTTGGAAGATACCTGGGCTGCTAGCCAACCCAAATGGACCCAACTTATGCAGGGTCATATGGCTAGTCACTATTGGTTAGCAATAACTGATAGGTGCCAGATGCACTAAGTAACAAAGAATCACAGCAATGATGTTTAACACCATGAAATAGCAAATCATTACAGCAATACTAACTCCAAGGGGCACCAAGCGTCTAATCTCGTCATTAACCTTATCAGTAAGTGCCAGTAGAATTGGTCTACTTTACGAAAACAGGAACAGCATCAGGCTTTACTTTGATTTTTGCTTTAATGTTCCTAAAACATCCTAACCCTGGCTCGAACAGTTCAGGAAACATTGCTGTTAAAGCCTCGGGTGTAACAGCAGTTCTTTTAACCTCTATTGCTTCAAATTCCTGAAGCAGTCTAAGTGGATAAAACTGTTTCAAATCAAAATAAAAAATCGCCAACCAGTCCCTCCCCATCAAAGGCTGAAGTTCTTTGTTATCAATTAAAGTCTGAACCTGCTCCACTCTCTCACCAATTTGCACTTTAACTTTAACTCTAAAATATGTGTGATACCAACATAGTGGCATCACAGCCACAATCACAGCCACAATCAGCGTCTAATGGCAACTTTCCACCATTGATGTTGCACTCGACATTAAGTGACTTAATGCACACCGTGTTGTTCTCTTAGTAATCAACATATTCGTCACTAATTTCATGATCACTGGAACTCTCAGCCGGTGTGCTACACTCAGACTCTTCATTTTGTTCAAAAAAATGTGCTTTGTTCTGGTTGTAGCCATATTTAAAGTTCTTGCCACTGCTTTTCTTAGGACGGTTTTTAGACTCTGATGACTGAGTACTTTGTTTACCCGTTTTGTTTTGCAAGCAAACTGCCTTTAAATGTCCTTTGACATGGCAACGGCCACAAGTGTAGTCTTTAAAGTGGCAACAGGTTCTCCCGTATCTCTTAAAACAACAACAGAAACAAACCACTTAATTTTAGTTTAGCAACAAAATTTACACTCCTAGCGCCATAAGTTAGTGACTACAGCTAGTTGTCAAACAACCAAAATTCAAGATTACCTATAACTCACTGCAGAAAGTTTCAAGCTGGAGGACAATTTTAAGCATAACTAAGTACAGAGGTAGGCCATAGCCATGACCCTGGTCGTTAGTTGACTCTTGTTGGTTTAGTTCTGCTGCTTCCAAAGAAAGTCTTAGTTCAACTGTAGCTTTAAAATCAAAGGTTTTCTCAATCAGCTCTCGTTGTATAATTGAGCTGTGAACGCCACCGCAATGCTTGGGTAATTGTTTTAAAGCATCACCGTACTCAGCTATTGATTCAGTAGGTTTCTGAGATCTTTGTTAAACCAGAATCTTTCTTAAATTGTGCTAGACACTGGTTAATAATGTTTCTACTGCTTTGATTAAAGCGTCGTAACGGTCGTAACTGTAAGTGGATCGATCATTCGAACAATTTTCTGAAACATCGCATCCCCAACACTAGCTAATAATACGTCGCAAAGGTCTTCATCTTTAATGTTCTTTGCTTTAAACTAACAACCAAATCGCAAAATATATATCGACCAAGAATGCTTGCTTGGTTCATAAGTATCAAACAAACCGTTCGGTTTGACAGCTTTAGTGCCACCATGCATTTTAAACTGAGCTAATTAACAAAGCTAAATTAGTTTTGTCAAAAGGCCTTTTATTTGACAAAACTTAATTTGCACTAATTCGACTAAAACAATTGCTGACGACCTACAACCACAGTTTTTAGGATTTTAGCAATAATTTTACTCACACAAATAGCATTCAAAACAGCCTAAGGTAATTGACCAGCTAACTTTGTTTTCAAAGTACAAGCACGATAAGTAATTGACCATTAAACTTATCAAAGCAGGCAATTAAGCCAACACAAAATGACAAATCATTCAACGCAAAATATAAACACCATACGTTTATAGGCCTTAATCTTAAACGTTAAATTTCCAAGTTTGCTAGTTACAATATACTAGTCAAAAATATCAAGTTTACCGGGCAGTTTTGCACATACATACCCAGAGAACAACACGGTAACCAAAAAGAACTAGAAAGTTGTTTGCACATTAATAAGTAATCAAGTTATTAACTTCAGAACCTCAAGCTTAATCTCTTCATGGCAAATTTCACTGAAATACGCTAATTTCGGCTGCGATTTTCCAACATCCCTAGCCAGTATAATCAAACACGGCCTTTAAAAACTAAATTACGAAAATAACTATAACATATGAAATACACAGAAAAATTAGTAGTAAAAATACTACAAGTAATTCTGACAGTAAACTATATTTAGTCAGAAATCGCACCAACACAATCACCAGTGAAACAAGTGAAACAAAAACTTTCTAATTGAACAAGGTTACTTCATTATCCCCCAGGGCATGACTACAGTTAGTTGTCAAACAACCAAAATTCAAGCTTACCTATAACTCACTGCAGAAAGTTTCAAGCTGCAGGACAATTTTAAGCATAACTAAGTACAGAGGTAGGCCATAGCCATGACCCTGGTCGCTAGTTGATATGTACTTGGACTTACATATTATTCAGGCCTACCAACCTCCCTCAACAAGCGGTTCCGTGCCACAACAAGCGCTTCCATTTTCTCGCATTTTCCACATCAATCGCGCCCGAATCCCCATAAAGCGCACCTAAAACGTCATACAAGGCGAAAAAGCCCCGTCCACTCGGACTCGTCCACAAAAATGGCTCCCAACTAGCCCGGAATCCTCCGCTGTGGCGCTGCGTTTCAACATAGCGGCCTCACTGTTCGGTGCGGTTTTTAGCTTAGTCAACATTTGGTTCGTTTAATTTAAAACGAAGGAGTGTTTTAAATCTAAGATTTACCCGTCGATGGGGATCTGGTATGTCTCACGTCCCAGTAGCAAGTGTGATTTTTATTATTTCTTTTGCCGTTTTGCTGCAAGAAGCTCCATAATATCGCAACGTAGCGGCACGATAGCCTACTCAATGCAATCTACGACTGTTTATTTACAATCGAAACTGTAGTAATAAAGCACGTAAATTCTGGACGACAATCCGGCCGTAATATCAGGATTCCCATTCTTACAGCTATGTTCAACTTCATCAAAACCCTTTACTCGAGTTAACGGAGTTAATAAAATGGTAGTATTTATTTATTACTGTGCTATGATGCATACCAGGATGTATACAATCCTGTTTAATGGAAGAGGTAGGTGCCGTGGATTTAATAACTCCACCCCTACCCATTGTGGGTCAGATTGGGAGGGGTCGGGCCTCCCTGGGAATATAATGCAGTGGCCTCTAGGCACCTGGCGGGGGAGGGGTTGGCGGGAATGGCCATAAATCTTCGTAAATAAGGGCTTCCTGTAGTGTGGGTGGGAAGGGGAGGGGGATCGATCGCGGCGAAGCCCTGTAAGCTTGCATGCTGGCTTGAAAAGTTGAATAGGTAACGTTTTCCTGCAACTTCGTGGTGCAATTTTCGTACGAATTCACTTCACGTATTTCAAAATAACATTTTGTTGATACGGTGCCCTCCCGTCGTTATTTGGGGGTGGGGGGGGGGGGTTGTAGTCGGAGCCCTGCAAGGTAGAAAGAAATCATTGTGAATCGGAAACGTTTCCCTGAAATTTCCAATTGGCAAACTCGGATATATTTTCGCCACACATTTTCGTTTCCACGGAAGTGTATCGCGCGCCCAGCCGAAGCCATGGCGTAGTATTTCCATGAATCCTGTTTAATCATTGCTATCATTCAGTCAGCTGGAAAGCAAAGTTTAATAAGCGGTGTTTTCTACCCCTTCGTTTTGGCAGCAAAATTGTTGCATACGATACAAGTTAAACGTTAGTTACGTTACGTCTGATCGTTCTGGTTGCTTTCCTTCTCGCCTCGCATGCACGCCACTGGTAAGAGAAGTCGTGAGCTCACACCCTTTGGCAGTTCAGGGCAACACTGAGGGGCGTAAAAACAGCTTTTGTACAGAGTAGCTAAAACTAAAAACGAGTTGGTATGTGGTGCCCATAGGGAAGTTTGGTAAGAAGCAACTGCTTACTTGAATTTTACGGGTGAGGGGGGTACTGATGTATTAATATACCAAAACCCAAGGCAATCTGTACGCTGTATTAGGTGATGTTTGGTATTGTGGGGGCGGGGAGGGGATGGGCACCTTTACGTTAGCTCATCGCTGCTAGGATTTAAAATGCACCAGTAAATTAGACACCAGCAAAATCTGTTTTAAACAAAACTAATAAGGCTTTCCGCCAAGTATATGTCGTTTGAACTTGCTATATCAAACAACTGCAAAAAAGAAACGTGCAGTTGGCAATTAGATTTGCTCATAGTCTTCCGTATCTGAGTTCATCACTGCCGTGATTTTAGCTAAAGCAGTAAACATCAACTAAATATGTAGGCTGCTACATGAAAATCTGGTACAATTGACAAAATTAAAAACTGAGTTCGCCATTTGACTTAGTAGTATCCCCACATTTGCGCACACCAGTTCATCATTCAACATGCTAAAGGTCTAAATATAGACTTACGCCTATGCCCACCCCCTGCGCCTGTTTATACAAATTGTTTGCTAACTGAAATCCATTAATTTAATTTGCAAAGAAAATTTCTAAAACAATTACTGGATTTATACAGAGCCCACCCCCGGAGCTAATTTTTCCGGACCCTTCTTAAGTACTTTTCTGGCTGCACAATGTAATTTGCCAGTTGGCAAAATCGTTAAGAACAGTTTACAAAATGATGATTCGTTCCCCCCCCCCTCCGCCCACAATCAAGTGCCCTTCGCTACGGCCCTACAAGAATGGAGCATTTTTCTTTCTTCGCTCCTGCAGAGCATTGCCATTAATTGGTAGCGAATGGATAGCATGTTGTACTTCCTATAGTGGCTACTCTAGCGTTAGTGGCTGCACATAGGGCCTACGATGAAATTATTTCATTATAGTTTTGATTTCTCGAAAAAGGATACTAAAACCTGACATGGTGGAGGAATACTTTACACACGTAAAATTTTTCTGCTTCACTATTTTGTAGAATTTATTTGGGTAACTGGGCCCTTGACTTGGCATTGTCAAGATTAGTTCTACAAAATATATCAAAGCAACCTTGGCACTGAAAGGAGGTGCAGTAGCACATTGTATGGTGATGTGCCTGCTTTTGCAGTGGCACAGTGTCGATATAAAAAATGGACTATCGAAAGAGAAAATATAGTGAAATTTCTTGCTCAGTTTTATCCCAAACGAGTAAAAGTATTATTGTGAAAAATTTCCACATTTTAAAACAACATGCTCCAATTTGTAAAAACTGGAACATCAAAAGATGAAACAAAATATATGAAACACTTGCGCAATTTTGTCTTAGCTTTTAAGCTAACACATTTTAAATCGACATGCTCAGTTTTTCTCCAAATTCAGGAACTTTGGGTAACTTTTGCCCTAAATTTCAGACCTTGGGAAACTTCTCTGCTTTCATCCGGGATCTTATGGACACTTACTTACTTGTCAATGACATGCTGATGCCGTGGTGAAGTATGTTTTATTACCATCATTCAGTCAGTTGGAAAGCAAAGTTTAATATGAGGTGTTTTTTACCCGTTGCTTTAGAAATAAATAATAATTAAAAACTGAGTTAGCCGTTTTGTTTTATAGTGGGCCAGCCCTTTTTCGAGTAGCCTACCACCACCACGATTTAAAAATCTTATGTTAATGCAGAAACGTTGACTAAAGCTTGCCAAAACAAAGATGCTTCACATGCAGGGGGGGGGGAGTAAAAAACTACTAACCTTTGCTTTCCAACTGACTGAATGTTGGTAATAATTTTAAGTCTGCATTCATGGAAATACTTCATCGTTGTTTTCGCTGGACGCGACAAACATCTAAAGTACCGTATCGTAGAAACGGGAATTTGTGGTGAAAATACAGTAATTTGTGTTAGCCTACTTTACGTCTCTTCCGACGATGGTGGGG
>JAHWFP010145922.1:39116-52228 GCA_023313725.1 Lithobius niger
CCCCCCCCCCCCCCCCCCCCCCCCCCCCCCCCCCCCCCCCCCCCCTTAAAACCACGGCGACTTTAACATTAAAAATGATCGTACACATATGAAGGCACGGAATGCCAGCTTGGAACTACAAGACTTATCATAGCACAATAATAAACACTAGCAATTTATTGACTCTGTTAGCTCGAGTAAAGGGTTGTGATGAAGTTGAACCTTGGTTGAACACAGCTGTAGAAGGGAAAGCCTCATATTACGGTCGAATTGTCGTCCAGAATTTACGTGCTTTATTACTACAGTTTCGATTGTAAATAAACGTCGTAGATTGCATTGAGTAGGCTATGTGCCGCTACGTTGCGATATTATGGAGCTTCTTGCAGCAAAACGGCAAATGAAATAATAAAAATCACAGTTGCTACTGTGACGTGACACATACCAGATCCCCATCGACGGGTAAATCGTAGATTTAAAACACTCCTTCGTTTTAAATTAAACGAACCAAATGTTGACTAAGCTAAAAACCGCACCAAACAGTATGACGTTTTAGGTACTCTTGATGGGGATTCGGGCGCGATTGATGTGGAAAATACGGAAAAATGGAAGTGCTTGTTGTGGGATGGAACCGCTTGTTGAGGGAGGTTGGTAGGCCTGTTATTGGGTTGCTGAAAGCAACTTACCCTAACTAAAATGAAGGGAACAAACACTCGTGTTGACGTCTAGTAACTGGTGGTTTGTTATTATGAACAATGCACATACATTTATAGCTTATGCAAGTTCACATGGCTTGTCACTACTGGTAACAATAACTAACGATTCGACCAAGAATGGTTGCTTGGTTCATAAGTAAAAAACAAACCGTTCGGTTTGACAGCTTTAGTGCCACCATGCATTTTAAACAACAAATCTAGGAACAGATAAAAAATGAAGCTTTTATTTGTAAAAAACCGCTATGAGCAAAAACACGTGAAAAACGGGAGTTTGTTTGTCGCCACTATCACAGAGCACCAGAAGTTATCAAAATCAACACATTGGAGCAACAGGGAGAGAAAAAGAGACGGTGGAAAATAAGACGGGAGTAACATAAAACCTGGGTGAAAATATAAAAGTTTTACTGATTACAGACAACATTCAAGTGATGTGATCCCGACATCACAGGTATTGGATTGAATGATCTTTTGAAGGCTGAAGTTGTCAACAAGTACAGAAATGTTTAACGTATAGAAAACTTACCTTACTACATTATGGACTGTTAGTATATAATAAAAAGTTAGTCTGAAAGAAGCACCTTTCTTACGCAAGTAGCGCTGTGTCTTTGTTAATTAGAAATTATCTGAGAATGAGTTATCATAAGTTCGAATCAACTACTTCCAATAACCTTTTTCCAATGCAAATCGAAACAAGTAAACGTCAGACAAAGTAATAATAATAATATAATAATAATAATAATAATGAATTTATTCCAGAATGATTCGAAGTTTACTTAAAAACTTAAATATATACATTATAAACATTAAGAATTAAATAAATGCAGCAAAAGAAGTGTGCAACGTGTATTCTTATTCTTAGTCACAACACTTTTAAATTCAGTTTGTTAGTTTTTTTTAATTTACTTTAAGTTCTTCAAGGTTTTGAAACAATAACATTTGCTATTGTTATTATAATGTTGCTATAAATCGTTTAAATTTCTTTAAGTTCTTCAAGGTTTTTGAAACAATAACATTTACTGTTGTTTATTTTTGTTGCTTTGTTGTCTTTGTTCGCTTTCTTCTTATTTGTAATTGCTACAGTCTGGTCTATCATGTGTACGGTATTTCACTGTCCAGCCAATTTTGTTTGCGAAATGTGTTTTTGTGTTCATGTTCCACCCAAGCTTTGTCTCCAGCGCCTTTAAAACGAAGGGGAAATGTGTGAGAAACTGTTTGGTAGTGACTAAACAAGGCTTTCTTGCTAAAGCCAAGCAATGCTTTCCTACTAAGTTTAAGTTGAGTGGAGACCATTAACGACCATTAACTTAAAATTCAAGAGCTAACAGCAACATTTTATGCAAGGATTCTGTTATTTCCTTACGTGATTTTCCTTATCTACTTTCTGCTGTAAACGCCTAATCTCTGGTGGTTATAAAATATTGGGATATAGTTGGAGTTGAGCAGTTATTAGTTCACAGTTGTGGAACGAGCAAGCTGGTTTTCGTTTTGGCTTGACATTGCTATTGTGTTGCTTTTTCCGTTACTATCTTTAAAACGTGTAGTAAAGTTGTATTATTTGATGATATTTCTTGTTCCCTGGAAGTAGGGAGGCTAAAATTATGAAAAAGGTATCAGACGACAGGAAATTAATCTGGATGTCCTTTAGCCGTATTTTTGGAGTTAAATCTAACCTCCTCGAGCAAGGCAAGACGACGTCAATGGAGCGACCAAAGTGAGCGATGTGGCTAGTTATCATTAAATCTTACCGTCTGTTTATATGTGCTTCTTCCCCACCGGAAGTAGGTCGGCTAAAATAATCTGATGTCCTTTAACCGTATTTTCGAAGTTATAGATAAGTTTGTCGTCGAAAAAATCGAAAAACCACTTTTGGACCATTGTTGAAACGAATTTTTCGAAGTTGATTGTTAGCTTCGGAATGTCAAATTTTCTGCAGGGAGGATAGACCATAATTGTTGCACCACGTAGGCAGCATGTGGTCCAACAGTGTTGTGTGTGGGAATACGGACAAGAATGAAACACAGCTGTTGAGCTGTTGTATGAATATTTAAAATTCAATACCACAGAATACCTGTTTACAGTTAAATTAAATTATATTACGTAAAGATACGAAAAAATTTACATGCTAAATACTATATTACGTAAAGAAAATATATTGTCAACAGAAAAGGGTCTCAGTAATATTTCTAGGTCCGCATTTGTAACAATTAAAACAGCAGGTATTATTAGGTTGATGACAAGAATTATGCCATTGGTTAACGTAACGAGCAAAACTACAGTGCGGGAGACTGTCCCAATGGTGTACATCAGTAAGCTGCGTGATAAACTGTCCCCTTACAAATTGATAAAATACCAATTACAAAAGTGAATAAACAAAAAGATCGTATACGAATATGTACCATTACTGTTCCTCTTCTGTATAACCTCACCCTCGCCAAGGTCTACCCCGTCATTAATAACTATCTTGAAATTAAAGGAGTGTACCACCTTTCTGTTCTTGACCCTGTGCCAGATCACAACACACACCACTACCTGAAAGATCTTGACACGGCCAAACGCCACATGTAAGCTTGGATTAGCACCTATATTTTGTGGGCGGGCATGGACCGATGCCAGGACAATATTTAAGTTAGAATAATAAAATAGTGAAGACGTTCTTACATAAGGTGCGGTGACAAAGGGAATCTCCTTTCTCCCATGCTAAAGTTTTGATAGCAATTGGTTATCTACTTTGGTAGAACAATTTGGTAGAGTAGTTAGCAACAATGTGCTCTTTTGACAGCACTCTGGTGCTTTGGAAACAGTTTGGTAGCCTTGTTGGCTAGAGTAGGTTGGCAGCATAGAGGAAAGATGTTGGAGAAGCTATGTAACCCGTCCAATAACGAAGTAAAGCCATCCATTACCTAGTCTGACCTCTATTACCTAACTCGAATGTCACATTACCCTAGGACGACCGTTGATGATCTGTGTATCCTCCATTAGATTAGGTTAGACGTCTTAGACAAAATGCCTACACTTTCAGGCATACTTGACGTGACCATATAGGACAATCAAAGCCCTGCAGTGTAATATTAAAAACAAATTTTGATCAACACTAAATGGTAGAGATGTTCATCTGAGCAATTAGACAATAACATTTGTCAATATGGCACAGTGTTGGGGTCCTAAACTCATACAACCAACCACATGTCATGAGGCCTCACTCACTATTAAAAATGTATTCCAACCCTGATCGGCTTAGATGGTTTTAAGCCTTGGCAATCATTGTTCAGATTCTTGGCCCAAGAAAAACAATGGATACTCACCAGTGCTGGAACAAGATCCACCCTTAGCAGCAAACGCTTCCTGCAGAGATTACAGCATGGAACAAGCACAATGCATAGTGTAAAACCGCCCTACTGCGCACAATGTTACCTGCACTGGCTATTCACTTCTATGCAGTCATATCTGGAGTGAATTATCCAGGATTTTGCCCGAAATAACCCACTCCACTAAATGCACCAATAAGAAAAATCTGATTTCCCTCCAAATGAAGGCAACAGAGGATGCAAACTCTGCTGTGTGAGGTCAGTAATGAACAAGGTAACTGCCAACTGGGAATCAGCTCACTGAAAATGAGACTATGTTTGGACACTGCACGGTGTACACTGTCCAATCTTAGCCATCATCTTAGAAATGCTATTACAATCAGGTAAAAGACTTGCGAAAAGCCCGGTACAAACAGAACTCCTAGACAGTTTAAAGTACCCATGTCAAGTTTTCGCAATGCAATTTCCAGCAGGGCCGATTGTTGTTTAATCATTAGCTTATATAAAAGGTATAGTTCGGGCTACTGCCTCCTAACCAAAGGGACACATTTCTATATATCAATGTCAATCTCCGCCAGAGGAGTGGACGGTAAACAGCTTTTTTCGTCCAAAACCTTTTATTCGTGGCCACAACCCTGGGCTGTAGTAAGTCCACGTCGAGCAGAAGCTCCTAGCTCTCACTCTGACCCAGCATCTTGGGGAGCAGCGGTCAAGGCCTCCTCCATCATGCGACCAGAGATGCTGCTTTCTTCATAAGCACTAAAAGCGACCGCCACAGTTTTGAGACCTGTGATCGTGTTCAAACTGGAGATTACCTTAAAGGTCCGTGTTGCAAACTTTGTTAGGAATTTGGAAATTATGCAAACACAAGCCACCACAGTGCCACTCCCATACCACGTAATGGTTCCTCAAGACACGAAAGACAAACGAACAACTCAGGTGCTGATGCTGTTTTCGTGCAAAAAGTGCCAAATACGAATTATGTGACTCAACACCAACCAGAAATTCAGTTGCCTAGGCTGACACTTAACAGTGAAAACCATGCAGGGTTTCTGTGTCAGTACCATAGTGTATACACCGTCCCCACCCTGTCATATTTCGTGGGAGGGAGGGACCATTCTCTGAGGAGGGAGCGTATGTGGGGGGAATAAATTAAAACCAAAGACCAAACACCTAAGGTCCCGGGGAGATACAGACCCCACAGTGGGAGAGTCTGGCAGGGGGGTGCAGTTCGGTGTGGGGGTGTTGGGGCATGGAAGTGGGAAGAAGTTTACGAGGGGGGGGAAGAAATTGACACCGCCAGTTACTTTCCTAACACGACAAAACACTGGGAGAAGCTAAGTTCGGGAAATTCATTCATCGTGCAGCATGCACGGGTCCGACAGGTCGTATATTGCAAATAGTTTGTACGATAGTCGCAAGGTTATTTCTGGCGTGCAAGAGCATACGTGCATAAGTAGTTCTTGCTAGTGACGGTTGCACAGCCTACTGCATCCTAATTGGTGATATTCGTGTAACTGGCTACGACCTCCTGAGTTGTTCGTTTGTCCTTTGAATAACGGTCGTGTTACACAATGTCGTTGAAATGCCGTTGGTTACAAAACACTTAGTATCTGCATCACGTTTATTATATTTCGGTATAAATGCAAACAAGACCAAACAGTGATTAGGTCAAACTGCAAAAATTTCTACACCAACTAGTAATGTGTGCGGTCCGAGATGAACTCCTGTTTTCTATTCCTTTGTTAGTGCACGAAACATTTGATGTAAATGATACTAGGCTACCATTTTAAGGGAATTTGATGACGCAAAAAACCTGGGTGTACAAAATTAATCATACACGCGATAGCCGTTTACATATATGATTGAAGTCCTCTTTCCAGCAAAACTAAAACTATTAAACGAAGTAAGCAGACTGCATTAAAGACTTTCCTTGTGTGGATACGCAATACTCTAGTCTCAGAAAGAAAGACAACTGCCCTGACTGGGACTCGAACCCAGGACTTCCCCTTTACTAGCCGGGCGCTCTAACCACAGAAACATGATCTAAGCCAGAAATTTCCCTGGGCTTCATCCTCAGAGAGACCACTTTTTCGATTGGTCGAGTTATTCTGGAGTTACGGCTCCCTGAATGATCATTTTCATTGTTTTACATTGTTTTAACCATTGTAATTATAGAATAATGCCAGTCAGCAAACTCCATATCCAATCTTCGTGCACGTGTTATGTCTTTGCTAAAAAGTTGATTGTTGGAGGGCAAAATGAAAGAATCCGTGTTTCAGCGAAATGCATATAGACTTAACCAAACTAAGCCTTCAGCCTCGAAATTGGCAGCTAGAAACGATAGATGGTGTATTTATTTCGGAGATGCAGGATTTCAGATCTGGGTTGAATTGTTTTAAAGTGAGCAGCAACAATCGACTGCATGCATAAACGTTTGTAGCGCGACACAATAGATGTAAAAAGGTACACGGATCACAAACAAAAACGTCAATTGTGCCGTAAAAAAGGGGGTAATATGATTGAAGTTTCACATTACTTGTTAAAATGGATACGGATAAAAATTGATGATTTTTAATTGAAATAAGCAAATGTACAATTGAGAAAATTGTAAGTAAAATTAAACTTCAATCATATAAATCTCTTTTTTACGGCACACTTGACGTTTTTGTTTGTAATATAATTTTCGGTTCAGCATCGAAGTGTTGGTGGTGTCTGGAGAACACGGTATTGAGGAAAAGGACACTTAAAGTTAGGAAGACGTTGAGGGTATTCACAGCCTGTCAAAGCCTGTGTGGCCCCGACAAGTCATGCTCAAGATTTACGTGTTTAGGTAGGGGGAAATCGCCAATTGGTTTTAAAGAAGCATATGAGTCATGAGATGGCCTCATGTTTGGACGCATTGATGCCCGTATTTTTTTTCTTTCGAACCTTGGAAAAAAATGCTGTTGCTGTGAGGAGGCACAAATTTGATGCTCCTGTTTGATGTCTGTAATTGCAATCCAGATGCATTGTAAATCGCTTAAGAATTCCTATGAACTTGTTTAAACTATGTTGTGCACTTTCACTGAGACGTGAAGACATCAGAACTGCATTTATTCATCATTTAAAATAGTGAATCTGTCTTCTTTATGTGGGCAGCCAACTTGTGCATATAGCTGCAAACTTTGTGGTTAGTAACTACTTCCGCAGATTCGAATCTGATTCCAGACATTTTTTTGGTCTGATCTGGGATGGATCAGCTTCCAGTTTCGTATTGAGTGTCTCACGTTGTCGGATTTCGTTCTTCAACCAGTTTCTTTAAGGAGAAGTCATTCAAGAAAAAACACCAGGCAAACTACACTATTTTTTCACAGTGTAGTCACCTTTAGCAGAGCCTACTTCCCCCACCAATTCAAAGTTGGCAAATTGTGCTAATGTTCACAAATCGGGAACTAACTTGTTGGATTTTGATGATTCAATCAAGACAAAGTTCGACCGTGTAGAAGATCCTTGACCTGTTGGAAATTACTGGAAAATTATCCAGGAGAGAAGAGGATCTCTCTCATCAGGCTGGGGTATACGCTGATTGCTTACTCAAAGAATTAAAAAGTTGGATAACAGCTGCCTTGAAATACCTACTAACGTTATTTGACTATTTACTTGACACATTACCTCACACATTATCTCTGTTGTACGAGGGGAAATTTCTCCAGGGAAAAACAGTGGCAATGAGAAAAATGATAAACTGGAACCAAGTGTAAGCTTATCTGATGGTCAATCTTACAGGTGGACTGTTTCATACTGTGTGTGGTAGTCTGCACATTGTTTTCCCGCTTATCCTCTTTAGGCCCGGCATTAAAGTGGCTCGAACTAATCGACTTTTCTTTCTTTTGTATGTGATGGGTCGATATAAGCCAAATCAATTTAAGTCAGTCGTACCCGGCTTTGCCTGGGGATTTTTTTTCGCCCGTGGTTCCCAGTGTTTGGTCGGTGCTCCCTGAACGTTCACTTCAACAGTCAAATTTTCTTCCTGTAATACTTTCTCTTTCTGCCAGTCCTCTCCTTCCCTTCTTCCCTCCTTTTATTCCATCCTACGCCTCTCCTCTCCGTTTCTATCCCTTCCTCCTCTTTGCTACACGTCCTCTTACAATGATGAAGAACCCCGAAAAGGGAACCCCTACAATGCTACAATGAAAACGAGCGAGTGTGTCAATTCTTTGGCTTTAAGTTGACACTTCTGGTACATAGTTTCTTGAAAAGAAGTTGAAAGTGGCATTGTTGCTTTGACTAACAATTTGCTCTGCACAGTCATCGCAAAGGAATGTCTTTAATGACGTCATGCACGAAGGACAGTTATTTTTCACATGGTACAGATTCCTCTAGCCAAAGCGATACATTAGGAGTGGGGAGGACAGCCTGAACGGGGAATGCCCGTGTGTGGGACAGTGCTTCTGTTAGCCCCACTATTTGATTGGGAAGGTGGAGGATGTAAAAATTAGCCTTCTAACCCAACACTGAGGTCATCTCAGTGGTTAAGTCTTAAATGATGTCATGAACAGTTATTTTTCACATGGTACGCATTGCTCAAGACACAGAAAGACTGGAAGGTGGGGGGAGAGTGAGCATGTTACCATTACCAGGCTATACCAATTCTGCCTAAACCTCGCAAAAGGGGAAGGTGCAGTTCTAATTCAAATAACCATCCAAATTCAACTACGTGTAGCAAAGAGGAGGAATGGAGAGAAACGGAGAGGAGAGGCGTAGGATGGAATAAAAGGAGGAGGGAAGAAGGGAAGGAGAGAATAGGCAGAAAGAGAAAGTATTACAGGAAGAAAATTTGACTGTTGCAGTGAACGTTCAGGCAGCACCGAGCAAACACTTGGAAACAACCACGGGTACGACTGCTAGTTTTGTCATAAATTGATTCGGCTTATATCGTTCCCGTCACATACAAAGGATGGAAAACTCGATTAGTTCGAGCTACTTTAATGCTGGACCTAAAGCGGATAAGCGGGAAAACAATGTGCAGACTACCACACGCAAATCATGCGGTGAGACTTACTCGGACAGTCTCAACGTTTAAACAGCACAAATGTGGAGGGGCTGTAAAATTGGAGTCTTCAAAAAAGACTTAAATTGTCTTTTCCTAAACTCAAGCCGCGGTTAAAGGAAGGAGTAATTTCACAACTACCAGCAAATTTCAACCTAGTAGTAAACAACGTCAGATCTCTAGTCGTACCTATAATAAAGGATACCAGAATCGACTGGGCTTTGTCTGACATGATTGACGATTTGCAAGCCAAGACAGAGGTGACAGACGATACCGAGCTCGAGGTGAGGCCATTCAGCTTGGATTTAGGAGAGTTTGATCTAATGCGTGATGCTGTCAACAGATGCTTCTTAACTTACAAGCGGGGTTTTACGCAGGATGAAATTCACTACGAGCCTTTGATTTTGTTGGAAGAGTATGAGGACAAATATTACTCTTTTAGAACGATGTTGACGTCTTGTGGTAAACATAAAAGCTCAAATTGGATTATGCATTCTCTTCAAAAAAAGCGACGGATAATCCAAAAACTATTAAAGCTTATTTTAACTCCAACCTGGTCAAGGTGGGGAGTAAGGAGGTTCTTTCGGAAATGTCAAACAAAATTCTGAATAGTAGTGGACAGTTTGCGGTGGAAGGAAGAGGATGGGTTGTCAAGCAATGCGTGTGCACCGAACTATGCGTTGGAATTTATAGACCTTTTTCAGGGAAAGGTTACGTAGCACTCCCCAACAAGGTTAAAGTAAGTCCCAATATACTGGTCAATGTGTGTAGTGAGGATGATAAATGTTTTCTGTGGTCCGTGTTGGGTAGTACACACCCCGTTCCATATTTGCAACATGATTGGGATACGAAACATTACCTGTCTCGTGCGCACGAGTTAGTCATAGGTGTGATGGGCCCCGTACCTTTATCCAAAATCTCTGCGTTCGAAAAAGCCAACAACATTTCGCTATCTGTTTTTGGTTTCGAGGAAGACGAGCCTTGCGGGCATAGCTTACAAGGTTTTCGAAATCGTTACAGGTATGAAAACTACCACCTTCCTTCTTGCGAGGGAGTTCTGTTTCAAGAGACCTCGTTGCCCGACAATGACGTTATCCAGTTTAAGAATTTCAAGAACGGGCTCAAAAGGTTGTACATAGCTAACGTGGACTTCGAAGCAGCATTGCACCCAGTCTCTAGTCGCGATGGAAACTATACATATACCAGAGTTAACCACATACACCAAGCTTGCAGTTTTACTTACGTGAATATTGACCACTTACGCAGAGTATTTTCCAAAAGGTTGTACAGAGGATTAGACTGCATGCAAGTTTTCTTCGAATCTGTATTAGAGGAGCAGAAAAAGATCGTGGTTTACGTGGATTCCCACAAGCAACAAATGAAATGTTTAACCAAGGAGCAGTGGTTGCTGTACAAAGAAGCCGTAGTGTGCCATATCTGCAAACAAGGATTTAGTTGGGCTGCCGTTTTGAAAAAAAAACCTAAGCTGAACTAGAACTGTTTACGCACGGAGGGAAGCATAACTTTATAACTTACGGTATCAGGGGTGGAACAACTTTTGTATCGAAAAGGCACTCGATCGCCAACAACAAATACCTACCAGACACCTACGACGATAACCTACCTAGTATATATCTAGTAGATTTGGATGTCAACACCTTATTCGGACTAGCCATGACGGAATTCCTTCCGTACGATCAATTTAGCTGGCTGACGAAGAAAGAAATTCTCGAATTTTGCTTGGCATTAGTTGAAAAAGATTCGGAATACAGCTTTATTTTGGAAGTGGACTTGGTCTATCCATCTGAGTTACACAATGATCACAATAACTATCCTTTAGTGCCAGAAAACTTTAAAATAATGCCAAAACTTGTGTCTCCCTTCATGAAAGAAATAGTGGGAAACAAGAAGATCGTTTCTATTTCCAAACTAACAACCAACCTGCTTCCAAAAAAAAAAAATACGTAGTTCATTACAGGAATTTGCAATTCTACTTGAAACATGATTTAATTCTGAAAGGCATCTGCAGAATTCTAAAATTTCGTCAGAAGCAATGGCTAAAATCCTACATAGACTTTAACAACGAGAAGCGTCAACTCACAATGACGACGTTCGAAAAAGATTTTTTCAAACTGAAAAATAATTCGGTATTTGGAAAAACGATGGAAAACATTTCGGAGCGTTTATCCGTAAAGTTGACCACCGATCAAAATAAATCTGCAAGTACAGCACTCTGCCACACGCGGATTCATTCCAAATCCTCAACGAAAATTTCGTACAGTTAAACTTAAAGCTTCATAACGTCATGTGCGTCTTACCAACTTACTCCGGTTTCTGCATTCTCGAACTTTCCAAGCTTACGATGTACGAATCTCACTACGAGTTCATGCGCTCAAAATACGGAAACCGCACGCGTTTAATTTTCACATACACCGACAGTCTGTTTAACCAGGTAGAGATGGACAATTTTTATTGAGATTTAGAAACTGACCTAGATATATTCGACACTAGCAATTAAGATCCGTCGCATCGTCTATACAGCGTTAAAAACAAGCAAGTCCTGGGAAAAATGAAAGATGAGACGGCAGGCATCCCGGTGAAAGAAATTGTAGGGTTGAAAGCAAAAATGTACTCGTGTTTATTTGGGGAAGACAGCATTAGAAAGGCTAAAGGGATTAGTACAGCGTTTATCCAAAAAAGCCTCAGCCACGAAGACTACAAAAGAGCACTATTTTCAAAAGCAACTTCTCAAGCCACGTGGTTGAGCATTCGAAGTAAAGATCAACAGCTTGCCACGGTTGAAATTTCAAAATCATCCATATCTCCCGACGACGATAAGAGATTCGTGTTGGACGATGGAATAAACACGTTAGCGCACGGTCACTATAGAACCGGCATACCGCTGGGATTTTGTAGACGACATAATCGATCCGATGGAGGATGAAGAAGTCGAAGAGCGTGCTTCGCAGGTGAAAGATGAGGAGGAAGAAGCATCAACCGTTGAAATAACAGAATGAAGCGAAGAAGGAAAAATAGTAGCTAATAGGAGGAAAAGAGCCGCGGTTTTTCGTAAGAAATGTGCGACAGACATAACAGAGAAAAGCTAGGTTGTAGAAAATGGCCGTCGGTATTGCTAGGAAATGTGCGACAGAAACTGTTGAACAAAGAAAAGCTAGGTTGGAGAAAAAGGCCGCTGCTAAAAGAAGAAGAAAATTGATGTAATAAAGACGTGATAACCTTGAAAAAATAAAACATCTTCCAACAACCTCAATAGTAGAACTTTTTTGGGACCCACTGAATGACGAATTTTATTTTATATGGGTGTAAATAAAAGTGGTAAAAAAAATCCGTACCGATTTGGTACGGATATTTTTACCGCTTTTATTTCGACCCATATTAGGGTAGTAGGGTAGTAAGTCGGGGTTCAAAGGCTTAAACTGCTAATGTTATCGGTCCAACTATTAAATTTTGAATCGTATACCTTCCACTTGACAAAGTAAAGCATTTTTCTATCCTTTCCTTTCTTCTTGCGTAGTACTTTTTCTACTAAGAAAAAGTCCCTCGGTTTCAACTTCGTAGTAGAATGGACGGTGTCATTGTACTTGGAAACTAACTCGTCGATAATATCTACCCATTTATAATGTCCCCGCCCAGTGAATCTTTTCCCCGTCCGAGTTTTCAGGGTTCTGTTGAATCCTCTACCGCGCTAGCTTTCTTCTCCGAGTGTGTAGAGTACATGTTGATATTGTGACGCTTAAGGAGTGGTTTGAAGTCTTTATTGTAGAACTCGCTACCTAAATCGACTTGTAAATTTTACGGGGTGTCACACCTACGAGTATTTTCTTGAAAGCTTCAATACCGGATTTATTTTCAAGGGAAATAGCCCAAGCAAACTTCGACATGACGTTAATACAGGTTCGTAAGTAGTTAAATGCTTTATTAAGGTTAGCGTAAGGTATCATTTCGACCAAGTCAATCACTTTCCATGTCGGAAAATTTTTTCGTGTTGGTTTGTGAAGTTATTTTACGAGTTGATGCCGTTAGCAGTGCGACGTTTACATTTGACGCAATACTTAATCTTGA
>JAHWFP010145922.1:52238-64845 GCA_023313725.1 Lithobius niger
TCGGATTTTCGAAAAACTTTATCAAAAAAAATTTAGCAGTTTCTTCTTTTCCAAACCTTAATTTCGTTTTCATGATCTTCTTAACGATCAAAGAGGCTAGTTTTTCCTGACATGTCAAAGAAGGATCGTCTCTCACTCTTTGAGCTTTGGAAGTGAAAACTTCATCGGCGACATGCCGAACTATTAAATCCAAGCTCTCGGAGTAAACTATATCGTGTTCTTTGAACGCTTCAACTAGTTTATAAATACCAGGATCTACTCGAGCCAATCTTTTTTCCAGTTTGTTTCTCAGACCGCAGTATTGGTAGCCGGGCAAATGAAGTTCGAGCGGTAACGTATCTATGATTTTGTTTACGATTCCTTTTCCAGATTTGATAAAGGAAGCTCTTGTCATCTCGTACACCTCGCAAAATACTACTTGCATCTGCCTGTTATTTTTTGCGGTATAATAACAGACGGCCCGGGGCCGTTAGCAGTGCGACGTTTACATTTGACGCAATACTTAATCTTGATATTTTTTTATTCCATGGTTTAGTTTTCTTTGTTGATTGGATTCTGGTTTACGAGTATCTGGGTCGTTGTGAAAAATTGCTTACTTTTTAACATGTCCGTGTAAGATGCTTTAATTTATTACCGAAGGTCAGCTCACCTGTTTTCTTGTCATATTGTAACCCAAACACTGGGTTAGTTTCCTTCGGATTTTCGAAAAACTTTATCAAAAAAAATTTAGCAGTTTCTTCTATTACCTGGCCAGGTAACAAACTATCGAGGGACTTAAGAGTGGGGTAGAGTGGAGTGGGAGTTCTGGTGGGGTAAAAATACGTTTATGTTGTACTGCAGAATCTGAAGGGGTCACTTTAGGACCGGTATACGTAGAGGCATATTCGGTTTTGGTCTCGGGAGGAATTTGCATTATAGGAGCTTGAGCCGGACTTGAATATTCGGCGAGGCTGTAATCGAGAGGGGTCGACAATGTCTTCTCACTAGGAGTAATGGCTAGGGAAGAGGACGGTGATGGCGATAAACCCAATGCTTTGTAGTTATCCTCGTCACTTTCTTCCTCTTTATAAACTTTAATTGGGCAGTTTGCATGGCTAGAGTGTTTTTAATCGGGATAGTTTGCGTGGCTAGAGTGTTTTTAATCGGCATAGTTTGTGAGGCTGCACCGAGGACCGGTCTCAGTTTTAGGGCGCTTACAACCGGTTTAAAAAATTCTTGTAGCGATTCTTCTTGCTCTCTCTCCCCCAAAACGGCGATTTAGGAACTTTTAGTTAAACGGCTTTTGAGTTTTGCAAATTCTTGTTTCGTCTCCATTCTTTTGTTTTAAAGGTAAAATGACCCATCTTTTAACGTTTTTGTTTTGTCCTTTTAAACTCTTAAGGCTTTTTCCAACACGTTCTACACCACGTTTTAAAGTCCGAAAATTCCGTATTGGGATCAACGTGATTTTTGTAAACGTGTTTCAAATTTAACTCATCCACGGTAAAAAGGATAATAAATTTGCGTCGTCTCTGACAACTTGTTTTGGAATTCTCGTGTACAACTGACTGCAATAAAAAACATCGGCGTTTGAATGACGTCCTTGAGCAAAATAACGTTCGATGTTTTTTTTTGTTTGTCCAAAAGGCAATCGTCAAAAAGATTCAGGTTTTTAAAATTTGGGTCCAGTTCTTCGGGTGGAATTAAATCAATTTGAGAATCGTGAAAAAATGCTACGTTCCGTCCTATTTTCCCCTCAATTTCGGCAAATATAGACTGCAAAGCTCTGTATTTTGATTGACATAAAGTTTTACTGTAAATAAATAACCTGTCATTAGCCTGTCAATTTTCCAAACCCTTGCGGGCGCTATCATTAAACATCTGATATTTGAAGGTAGGAATGGATGATTTTTAGGTTCTTTCTTAGGTACGAAAAAGTCATAGTTTTTAATTTCCATCGCGTTGCACCGTAATTTCACGTTGCTGGGAGACTCGTCAGTAACGTACACCACAGTAATTTTCCCGGTGACTTCCGTTAGATTTAAAGCGTTGAAAGGTGGCAAGTTAAACCACGGTTTGTCAATAACATTTTTGTTAAGTTTCCCTTTAGTTTTGTGAAAATTCTAGTACACCCAAGTTCTAAGACAGATTGGTTTGTTTCCGTTAACCTTGTTCGCCTTTTCGCAAGAGGAGTAACAGGGAGTAACAGGGATTTTGTTCGTCAAAATCGAGCTCTAATTTCGTACAGATATACCGTTTAAGATTATACCGTTTTTGAGTTTCTGGGTCACTGGGTGAAATCCAACTTTATATTTTGATTTTTCGTCTGAAACAGGAGTCCCCGAACCCTTTAAATCTTTAAATTGTACGAAAGGAAACAATGAAAACTTTATGCCATTGTTAATCTTTGTACCATTCTCGTTCGTTTGCAAGGATGGTTGAGACATTTTGAGCCTTTTCTTTCACGGTTATTCCTTTTATTATATACATAAAACCGACTTAACTGAGTGATGCTGCTACAAAGGTATTCGTTAACAGCAATTGCTTGATACAAGATGATCAGAATATATGATGATGCCGCAAACAAACCAATTAGAAATCTAAGCGAGCCGACTTTACCTAGTGACGCGGCTACGAAGAAATTTGTGCACCAAAATTGTTTCATGATAATCAGTTTCTGCATGAAAAGCCCTTTGCATAAAGAAGTTGACTGGTTCATTAATTCCAGATCTATCACGAACTACATAAGTACAAGTTCTGGTTTAATTCGTAAATCAATTTTATACTGCAACGATCCGAGTGTAGAAGTCGTTGCTAAATGTATAGCGGGAACGAAAACCTTTCTCATTACTAAAACAAAGGAAGCGCATTCGACGACTACCATTTTCGACATTTCTTACGAAATAGAAACAGATTCAGCCATCGCGGTACACACGGTCGAATATTTTCATACGGAAAACATTTATTTCCAGTTAGATTTTCACGTCACTTTTCAATAATAGATTTCATCCTCTCTAAAACAGCTTCGTAATTGCGAGCCTTAGAGAAGGAGCTCAGGAAAAATAAACAAAAGTGACCTTTGCTACAGGCCATTTTTTTTTTTTTTGCTTTGTTTTTAGTTTAGTTTTTTTCTTCGGCCCAGAACCTTCCACTTGCTTATGATGTGGCACGAGTTCAGCTAGAATTTGTGCATCATTTTGTGCTTTTTTACGGCAGAAACCACCCCGCGGTCCCTCCCGCCAACCCACCAATTCAGGCCAAAATCGGCCCTAGCAACGCCAACTCACGGTCTAGTTTTAAGCACCATATCTTTTTAATAATAAACAACTTCGACTTTGCCTCTATCCAACTATAGTTTCATTTTCCTGTCGCCAACGAGCAGAGCAAGTCAAAACTCAAATCATTGGTGTCGTAACACAGCTGCCTAAATTGCTGCGCCATACGGTACAATCCGACGTACTCTCCAGTGGCAAAATTAGTTTTCAGATCGAGAAACGGATATCTTTTGGAATTTAGAGTCGCGTGAGCGTCTTGTAAACTACAGTGGTCGAACACGGCCGGAATTTTAACAAAAGCGTCCTGTCTGTCTGTTTGGAAAGCTAGAACTATCCACCTAGGTTTTTCAACCACGGAAGTAGTCAGCACGCGCCTGATGAAGTTGGTATTTTGAGGGAGCTTGCACCTATCGTAATGCCAGTGTCTAAATCCTAAACCAACCGTAGTTCTGTTGTCTGTGAGATTGTAAAGTTTAAGTGTTTACTCGTGCGGTAACGTGGGGTATTAGCCAAGAAATGCTACTGAGAACAACTTTACCATCGGCCGCAGCTGCAGCTTTGAAGATGGCATTTGTATCGCTGGTCCTCATACAAGTGAGTACGTGTTTAGTTCCATAAATTAGTTTGTTGTAATTTTCGAAAAATCCCATGATATGTTTCAAGGGAATGGCGAATGTAAAACTTCCTTTGGGAGCTGTCTCAATGATGATGGACGCGTGACACTGTTTGAAACCCAAGTTGTCAGTTTGGTCAGCAGCAACAGAAGCTTCACTATCCACCGATCCGTAAGAGAGCAGCCCTTTCATTAGGGTACCGAACCACGGATAATTTAACTCGTCCACTTGTTTATCACCTAGATGGTATTTGATATTAGAAAACAGGAACATTGGAGCATTATTCTTCAACGTCGCTACGTCAACATCGGCATAAGCAAGTCAAGAACTAACTGTTGGCAACGTGCAGAAATAAATCTTGGTTTTCCACGTGTATTCGTATTTCAGAATTTATGTTGTCGAGATTCGTGCGACGATGGGATTATATTCGTGATAAGTGTAAGATTCGATCGATGAGTCGTACAATAAAGGTTCGTTAATTTTTAAATAGTCTTCTACAACGCTCATGTTTTAGCCGTTGTTATAAATTTGTTCAAAAGCTTTGTTTCTAGGCGTTAAACTGTTTGCGTTTTTATTATTATTAAAATTTTTATTATTAATGTTATGAAAGAATACTTTCCCTTTTTTCCAAACATGAGCATCTTGTCCTTTTTTAATTTTTAGATTTTAAATGAGGTCACACTGTGAGGGTCTCACCATTCAGATTCAACGGCTCGTTGGTCTGAGATTTAAGCCCTACTCTCATACTCCTGTAAGTTCATAGTAATGGAAAAGTAGATTAAATTGTGCGGAGACTCGATGGTTTTGAAACCAGAAGGTGAATTTCGATAAAACGAATATAAAGTGAACATGCACAAAAAACGTGCTTATATTTATGATTCCAACGTTGTTTCGACTTTTTTCGACTTAAGTAGGTTCCTAAATGAAATCCCAAAACTTGAGCCGAGCTCTTTTCACCCATAAACGCTATTCCGTATTTTGAATTGTTAATTATAAAGTTCGTTTTTAAAGTGTTTATGTTAGGAAGAATCGAAATGGCTTCCCTGTCATGACCATTTTGATCTATCGAGTTTTTTAGAAATTTATTCAAATCTTCAATTTCGTAAGTCCCAGGGGTAACTATTACTTTCTGCCAAGTTAGACCAGCATCTGTGGTGTATTTATTTCGTTATTTTTTGATTCGATGTTGTATATGCTGTTATACGTGTCTAAATTAATAAGCACCAATTCATAGCATTTTGCAGGGTCCAAATGAATCGGCGTATTTATATTAAATCTCAAGTCAGAGTCTTTCCCAGTGAGGTTTTTTTATCTAATAAACAGAGTTTACTAATGCATAGGTACGGATTGCTGCCAAATTTAGGGGGGGGGGGTAAAACACACCCTCCTCCAGACTGATGAAACGATAGTAAAGGGCAATTTCCCACTCTCCTCCATATTGACACCCATCAGAAATGGCGTCTTCCAATCCTCATCGAAAGTGACATCATAGGAGATGGCACCCTCCTCCAGATTGACGAAAACGAATAAAAGGTATTAAAGGTGCTTTCCCACCCCCTTCCAAACCGATGGAAGCTCCTCCCACCAAACCCTCCTTGATTGTGTGACCGGTAAGTGACGTCATAGGAGGTAGTAAAAAAGCACTTTCCCACCATCCTCCAGATTGATGAAAACGAAAAAAAACATAGTAAAAGATACTTTCCCACCCAACTCCAGGTTTACGATAAGAAAAAAGGTAGAAAAATGCACTGTTACACCCTCCTCCAAATCGCCGAAAACCTGAAGTGACATCATTACCTCCACTTTGATCACGTGACTGGAAGTGGAGGGGTGTGTGATGTAAAATCCGATGTATGGGAAGCGGACATTCCCCCTCCATCCAGATCGACGAATTTCAGCATGTGGGACGAGGGTTTTAGGGGGTGTTTGTCTGTTGACAAATCGTACTTTCCCAACCTCCTCCAGATTGATGAAAACGATTGATTGGTGGTCCGTTTTCAGTTTAATGTTTTCAGTATAGTGCATCTGGTGAGTGCTGGAAATTTTGAACTATAAATGTGCCAAGAACACTTTGAAATACAAATACAAATCTTGGTGCCGGTTTGATCCTGAGTCCGGATTTTAAAAAAAGATTTTTATTTATTTTTTAAAAATTTTTAATTGGAATTTTCTACATTTTATATTTGACAATATGGAAAGATTCTTGCTTCCCGTCTCAATCTGCGGCAGGGGTAGGCAGGATAGGTTCGAACCCAGTCCAAATTTTGTATTTTGTATAACTATGTATTTTGATACCATGCAAACTCTGATGTCGTCTGACAAGAGGAGTCATAGCACACCTTTGTCTGCTAAATCTGGTGCAGGCGGACCAGGGGACACCATGAACATTTCATTGCTCCACGACCTTTCTTCCAAGTTACTAAACAAATTACAGGACTTTAGTCTAGAAAAGGACCTTGACCTTGCAGAGCTAAATGTTAAAGTAGACACAACTGCACAGCTTATAACGAATTCCTTAGAAGAAAAATTTGCTGTTTTTTCAAGTCCAGCTTTGAGAATTGGAGGTGTAATTTTTTTGCCAAACAGAAGCAAATCTTGGATGACTATGTCGAGGATCTGGTGCAAAAGCTTGGTGAAAAACTGGAGGTGAAGGCTGATAACATCCTGAAGTCATTAAACTTAAACTTGCTTGAGCATGATCCCTTGGAGCAACATGAAAACGCTGCCAGTGGCTCGGGCGAGATAGCTAAATTGTCTGTTAAACTAAATCTAACAGGTGATAGAAAGCTAACCATTTTATCAGATCATGTGGACCAGGATGAAGCACCTGCTGTGTGTGAGGACATCCCTGCAATCCTGACCAATCATGAAATGGTTAAAAATATGACATTCATGCGTGGTGCCCACCGCCACAAATGAAGAAAACCATCGACACCTAAACCTTCTAACCGTCAAGAGGACAATTTTTGATCCGATACTAAATGTTTCAACCCTTTGCAATTCCAAAAACTGTGAAAAAGATTTAAACTATGCATGCAAGCCTCAATTCAGTCTAACTGTTGGAAATGATAGGACAACTGTAAACAACGTAGTGTAACTCAGGTGCAGCATTGGTTGGAAAAATCAACTGGGTGGGGCAGTTGCCACTCAAATTCACAAACATGGACGTTCCCAGGGATGAAAGTGGAGGAGCTACAGACTAAATTACCACAGCTCTTGAAGGCAAGTGATCGTAGCGGATCATTCGTCAAATGTGCTGGGACAAACAATGTAGGGACCCTACCCCCAAACTGTATTGCCATGATCCTAGCAGATTTTTCTTCATCATCAAGCATGCTTGCCCCAAATCCCGTATTACCCTAATAGGACTGTTCCCAAGACTAGGGAGAGAAAATCGTTAAATTGACCTCCAAGTGATGCATACAAATTGTTTAATTAGGAAAATATGTGTTGAGCAAGACATTTCCTTCCTATCCATGGACAGCGAAATTATTCAAAACCAAACTCTCCTAGCCAGAGACAAGATACATCTCACATCACGTGGAAAGTCAGTGCTACAACAGAAGCTTGCCTTGTTATATGTTCCATCAGAAAACGAGGTGATGTAATTGGGAAACCACCCAGTGTTGAACCTGATTTTTTAATTACCTGCAGCACGTCTCTGCAGACATGCAGAGACGCAACCAATGCACGAAGTGTTATTCGCAATATTGGTTGTTTTCGTGACTTGGTCGAGGTCGACTGTGTTGATTTTATTTTTGTTGTAGAGTCATGGCTTCATTCTGATTTTACTGACGCTATGGTTGCCGACCTAAAAAAGTATATGGTTGTGAGACGTGATCGTGGTAGTCATGGTGGGGGGATTATTAATTCTTCACCGGGTGGAGATAGCTGCTGCGTTGGTGGATGTGTCAGCACGGGTCGAGGGGATGGTTTTAGCGATACCAAATTTTAATATGAGTTTTACTCTGTTATCTTCCTGATATCAGATCTGAGGATGCGGTCATAAATATGTGCCACTTATGGCCGATTCCCTGAATGAGGGTCATTCCAATGTGCTTCTGGGAGATTTTAATCTATCCACTGTGGATTAGCATCTAAATCGTGCTATTGACCCTCATCACTGCCTTTTCCTTGAGTTGCTAGCACCACTTGGTATTTCCCAGCAGGATGACAAACCTACTCGCGGATTAAATATACTTGATGTGATTTTCACGGATGATGATCGTCTCCTCTTTGATCTGAGGGTTGGGCCATACTTTGGTAATAGTGACCATTGTGTGGTGACTTTTAAACTAAACCTTGCACAGTGTGGTAGCTGCTCACACGACCCAAGAAAGGTGGGCCAGGCGGCTCACTATAAGCTTGACTTTCGGGCACTTAAATCTTCATTAGAAGGGTTAAATTGGGACGCCCTTATTTTTTCTGTGCATCCACAAATACAAGATGCGTGGAATTGTTTTTCAGATATTCTAACCAGCCACATTATTTGTTGCAAAACACTTACTCCTAAAATCGACGTACGACGTAACAATCGCCAACCAAAGTTCCTCAGTAAACTGAAATGCCAAAAACTTAAACTGTGGAAGCGTTACAGGGATAACCGCAATGAAATAACACTATTGGCCTACAACACTGCTAGGAACGTGTGCTCTAAATCAGTCGAAGCATGGCACATTTTATGGGAGTAGAAGGCTATCTGGGGTGGCAACATCTCGATCCTTTTTAAGGTCTGCCGCCAGAAAACCAAGTCGTTGCGCTCCTTGCCGCCTTTTAAGTCCTCGGGTGGACTCTTGGTGGACAACCTCTCGAAGGCTAAGGCATTAAGTGGTATTTTTGCATCAAATTCTATTATGGACGATGGGAATCAAAATCTACCCTTACCCCAGACCTTCATCCTTAGTCACAATTGTAGCGTGGTGAACTTTGACAGGGCAGGTGTATTTTCTACATTGAATAAACTTAAACCAAGTTTGTCATGCGTACCTGACGGTTTTTTGCTTTTCTGCTCAAGCAGATATCTGCCGAAATTTGTTATCCACTCTCTAAACTTGTCTTTTGAACAGGGTGATCTCCCGGAGATCAGGAAATGTGCCTACGTTGTCCCTATATTTAAATAAGGCTCGCTCTCTGTCCCCCTTAATTATAGGCCGATAGCCCTCACATGCGTAATTTGAAAAGTTATGGAGGCTATCATTAGGGACTCAATTATGCAATATCTAGAAGAGTTTTCCATTTTGCGACCCGACCAATTTGGGTTTGGCCCATGTAGAGCGGCATCCCACCAACTGCTTTGTATTCTAGACAGGTGGACAAGCGCCTTGGATGTTGGAGCACAGAGCGATGTTGTGTATTTTGATTTTAAAAAGGCATTCGAGTCGGTGATTCACAGAAAACTTCTCTCAAAGCTGAGTGGATGTGGCATCAGTGGTCCTCTTTTTAATTGGGTAACTGCTTTTTTGAGAAATCGTTCCCAGCAAGTAATCATTGAGTGTACGCTTTCTACTAAGGTCGGGGTACCGTGTGGAGTCCCACAGGGCTCGGTGCTTGGGCCTCTTCTGTTTTTGATATATGTAAATGATTTGACCTTGACCTTTTCATCACCATATGGAGTTAAATTTGCGGATGACATAAAAATTGGGACTGAATTGTTGGCAGCCGGACCCTCACCTGCACTCGGGGAGGAGATTGAAAATGTCCTTCTTTGGTCCAAAAATTGGCAGTTACCGTTATCTAACTTGAAATGCTAATCCTTCCATATTCGACCCGACTCCCCTGACTATCATTATCTACTTGGGGGCGAAACTCTCCCAGTGGTCGAGGAAATCCGTGACCTCGGTATCTGGTTTTCATCAGACTTGAAAGTGTCCTTACACTGTTCGAAGGTGAGCGCCATGGCATTCCGCCGTTTGGCTGTGGTTAACCGTTGCTTCACCTCGGGAAATCTCACGACTAAGGTATGGGCATTCAAAGTTTTCGTCCGCCCAATTCTTGAGTACGCCACACCGGTTTGGTCGCCTTACTTGGTAAAAGACATAGACCTAATCGAGTCGGTACAGAGGAGATTCACCAAACACCTCCCTGGATTTTATGATGTTGATCATCTGGAACGGCTTTCCAAGGCAGGCCTTGAACTGTTGGAACTTCGTCGACTGAGATTTGACCTTTTTTTAACGTATAAAATACTACATAACCTTATTTCTGTCGATTTACCCCTCTTTGACCTTGCCCCTTGTTTTCATAATACCCGGGGTCATCCTTGGAAGCTTGCGGTCCAGGGGTCTCGGCTTGACTGCAGAAAAAATTTCTTTGCAGTACGGGTTGTCCCGGTTTGGAATGCCCTTCGTTCAAGGACAGTATGCATGAACTCAGAGGGAGGCTTCCGCAGGGAGCTACTTACTGAAAACCTAAACCCTTTTATCAAGAGAGCTTGTTAGTTTCCCCACCACGAAAAAACGGTCAGTATTAGCGCTCACAACCCGTTCGGTACCTGCAACTAACTATGTTTTTTATTTCTTTTGTATTTTTAGCTTATATTGGATGATTTTTTTTTTATTTACATATATATTTTTTAATCTTTTATTCATTATGTTTGACAACTGGCCATCTCCCCTCCCGTACCTTTCCTACACTTCTGGCGATGCCATCGGGGACCTTTGTGTCCCTGGCAGGTCTAACCTTGGTGGCAAGGCAGTTGTGACCCTACCCTACCCTGCCCTAGCCTCCACTTTTCCACCCTTTTGGCCATGCTATTTTTTAAACTATTTTTTAAACTTGTTTTATTTTTATCTCATTCATTTGATTTTAATTTCTGCTTTTGAAAAATCCTCCTACCTTTTACCAGCATATAGTCAATGCTCTCCCCTTTTAGGCTGGCAATCAGCGACCTCCTGGGTCCTTGCCAGTCCTGTTGCTCCAGCAACAAATTACTTATTATTATTATTATTTTCTTAATTAGAAACTCTCAGAATAATTACAACAATGTCGTTATTTCGAATACATAATGGCGCGGGTTACCCCTATCGCTATGATGTCCTTAACGCCTCAGAATTTGTTAGGCCTTACATAACATCACTTCTGTCACAAGAACGCCTAGATCGACTCTTGAGTCAAGTGCACCGATCCCATATCACACTGGAACGCTTACACGCGCAGGCATTTTGAAATACGACCGTTAAATAGTTTCCAGACCCTCAGATCCTATTTATCGAATGTGTTTGAAGATTGCGAAAAGTAGAGCCTCTCGTTTAGTGTGGTCAGTAAAAAATACCAATGAGAGATACATTCTATTGAGGTACTACTTGCTAGACCTCAGGAATGAAGTTAATGAGCTTATCACCGCAGGATTTCTTGTCGTTGATGGAGTCAGTGTTTGTGCAAATTTACATTGGTTCTGATATGAAGATAACCTTCTTCCTTATTTAGCTGTTAAATTTCGCCTTAAAGTTTTAAGTCTAATCATCTTTTTTTTTGTATGTTATCAGTTCCTTCTAATAGAAAGAAGAATGAAAAGTGCATCGTCCGATTTTTCTTGCATTTGGTGCAAATGTCATAAGGACCGAAGGTTTGTAATACATGTATGGTAATGGTAACAATTTTGAGAATGTTGAACGTCAGATGAAATGTTTATTATATCCTGTTAAATGTACAGGGTGGGAAATAACCTTTTGCTAGGGGTTTGCAGAAAAAAGTAACAACAATTAGGAAATTATCATAATAGCTTCTCTCACAGCACATCACAGTGTTCATCTGTTTCACGGCCAAACGAATGATGTGGGTCATCAAGGAGGAAGGTCAAAGCTGAAATGGGGAGTATTTCAGGGAGGAAATCTTGACAGCAAAGGTTATTCCGTTCCTCAAGGATCCCAACAATACCCTGGATGCAACTGAGGTTTGCTTTCATCACGACAAAGCAACTTGCTTCAAGGCAAATACTATACCAAAAACCTTCTTCGTCGAAGTGGCATTGACTTCTTCGGAAATTCTGAATGGGCGGGTGCATCACCGGACCTGAATGCAGCGGAGCATCTTGAGGCTATTCTGAGGGGTGCAGTTGAGTCCTTGATGTTAATGGAACGCGGACTGGACCACTTTTCCCGGGCAACACTCCTTGCACATCCGGAACAAGCCCTCCGTGACATGGAATACGGACTTGTTTGCGAAATCTTCTAAGCTCCTACCCTGATCGTCTTCGTACTGTGAGAAGAGCAAACGGCTGACATACTGAATTTTATGAAGGAGTACAGTGGGGAGGGGGAGGGAAGTCAGGCCTGTAGCCTGGTACTTCGAGATTATTGGTTGGGATAGTGATCATGGTCAGCATTTTTTGCCCATTGAGAAAATATGGTGGAAACTTTCATTCAGCTTTCTCCAAAACATCTGAAGTTCTGGTAGAAAATGCTTTACTTTCCATAGGCACTACTTGCTTCCTTTCAGGACGATATTTAATTCGGGGGCGTTGGACGACTCGGTCCGCCTAATCTTCTCCTCTCCCTCTCCCAGGGAACAGTTTTTTTTTTTACTGTGGGGAGTAGGGTTAATTAGAGGACCAAGGAATTTTCGCGGGTTGGGGGGGAGGGGGAGAATTGTTTTTGCTGTGTGGCAGTTACGGGGTCTGGGCTAATAAAAAAAACTTGTTCCCCCCATCCCTCAAACATTGGCCAAACAAGAGAAAAAAATACAATTCAAAGCCTTACAAATTTTGCACTTTCTGCCGTGTAAATTTCCGAAATAGTTTTC
>JAHWFP010145922.1:69845-113870 GCA_023313725.1 Lithobius niger
GGGGGGGGGGACCAAAACAAACAATATGTGCATTTATTTTTTAATTTCAAATAGAAAGAAACACAATAAAGCAATTATTTGGCCTTCAAATAAAATAACTAAAATAAATAAGTCATGGACACTTCATCGAAATTTACTACACAGACAGACAAGTGACCGACACAGAGTGACCGAAAACAAATGTACCAAAAAACAAAACACTGACGAATTTATAGCGAATGGATACATGACCGACGACCAAACACCCGAAACAACACGCTGACAGTGACATTAGACAAAACAAAACAAAATACCGAAATTGTTAGAAATGAGTAACAATTATAACTGTTTTTAATAATGCAATGTTTTAGTTGTGTTTTTAGCTGCTATTCAGCACCAATTTCATTAGCAAGAAAACTCAATAATTTTTACGTTTGATCCTTTGGTCGAATTGCAAAGAATTAATTCGTTCTTATGCGGTGGGAGTGAGAGGAAAAGTGTATAACAACAAAAAACAAGATGCAAACAACGTTAATAGAATTTCTGGGCGGCGGAACAAAGCATTGAAAAGAATATGAAGCTTTCATAGCTCAAACTACAATAAAAATAAATTTTAAAAATACTAAAATAAAAAAAAGTAGCCTAATTATTTTGGGATTTACCAAGACGAATTGGAAGAAAATTCCTTATCTTCGGTGAGGGGAGAGGGAGGTTGGGGAAGGCATCGAAAGGAATATTTTACAATTCCTAGCTCAGAAACAACAACAAATATACTGAAATTTCGGGATTTACCAAGGATGAATAGGAAGAAAATTACATTCTTTTTTTTGAGTGCGGGGGGGGGGAGGAAGAAATAACAACAAAAAACAATATACACAAAAAAATACAATAATGACAGTATTTCTGGGTGGGGGAACAAGGCATTGAAATGAACACGATGCTTTCCTAGCGCTCAAAAAAAATTATTGATAAAGGAATTTCGGAATTTACCAAGCCCGAATTGGAAGGAAATGCGTTGTTGGGGGGGGGGGAGGGAGTGAAGGCATCGAAAGAAATATGTAATTCTTAGCTCACAAACAACACAAATACAAAAAAAAATGGCATTTCGGGATTTTCTAAGGAGAAATTGAAAGAAAATTTTACTATTTTTTTTTGGGGGGGGGAGGGTTGGTTGGGTGGAAGGAAATGTGTCTAACACCATAAAACAAGACACACACAAAAATAATGGTATTTCAGGGTGAGGGAACAAGGAAATTACTTTCTTTTTGGGGAGGAGGGAGATGAAATACAAACAAAAAACAACCCTTCATCGAACTACCCGCTATACAAAATTTAAAAATAGTTACTTAAAACGGCCCAAGAACCAAAGAAAGCTAATTCACAGAAAAGCATTTCGGCCATCTGTCCATACGATCAAATGTCACTGTCGGTCAAAACACCCATGGTTATGTGCCTGTCGGTCAAGTGCCCGGAGGTCAAATAACCAACGATCATAAAAATTTCGGCCAAACATTTTCGGTCAAACAACGACGAACTGTCTGGAGTTCTCATGGGTTAAGGTAATAATGGGTGCTACCAAATAGATGCATTTACAGTATTTGGATTTCAATTAACAATTCGCAAATGGAACGTATCCACGCCTAACCTCTACAGGCTAACCTCTAGAAGGCTGACGTTTGACATTTTGTTTCAAACCAATTATAACGTAAATTAGGTCCATCATTAAGGTTTAGAGACAAAGAAAGATGTTCCAGGAGATTGAATCACGAATGAAGGTGTTCGAACTGTCCTCCTCCAGCAACAATACACTCACCACATCTGCTTTCCACACCTAAGCATATTCTCCTGCATCACTCAGAGTAAATGTTTCAAATGCAGCAGTAATGAGAACCTGCAGTGTTGCAAAATCCTGGGCTGGTTGAATGTGCACCAAATCCCGTACTACTCCCCACATACTAAAGTCCATAGGTGTCAGATCGCACGAACGCGTAGGCCATTCCATCGCACTCTTCTACCAACCCTGCTGTTGGGAAATTGGTCATCAAGGAAGAATGGTCCAATGACCCCCCCTCCCCGCCCCCGCCCAAATACCGCCCCAAACAATGATGCCAGGTGACGGCGTGAATGCGGCCATAGTGACGTGTGGGTTGTCATCACTGTAAAATATGCAGTTGTGACGATTAACTCAGCCATTCAGATGAAACTTGGCTTCATCAGAGTATAATATCCGTTCCATGTTCTGTGGATCATCTGCAAGGAAATATAGGAATTCTTCGAAGAACTGAATGCATCGATCGGGATCATCTTTGTTTAAGGCGTGGATACACTGAACGGTATACCTTCAAGCCTACGTCCTTAATCAGCCTATTAACTGAAGGCAGTGACACACCCGTTTGCCGTTACAATTGACGCTGGGACATCGTTGGTTCATCAAGCAACGCGTGGTGGATCTCGGCGGCATTTTCAATCGTTCGTGCCGTTCGTTTACGGCCAGAATGTCCCTTATGTTGATTTTCCACAGAACATGTGGTTTCAAATTTCTCCACCAAATGTGCCATTGTAGACCGGCATGTAGGTAGCTGAAGATACGTAGCCTGCCACCTCACCAAAATGTCTGATATCATATCGTTTTGGTAATACCATTTAATAATTTGGATACGTTGGTGTAGGTTCATGCGTGGCATGTCGTTATGAAATACAAAAAGAACGAGTGGTATCGAACGAAGCGAATACAAAAAGAACAAACTGTATCGAATGATAAGTATCATGATGTATGCACCTAACTACTGTCATGTCCAAGTGTACGGACCAACCAGTACTACAGTATACTACACACATCACATAATAGTGCATGCCTTGGGTACATCAGGTCACATGACTCACAACTTTGCGTGCAATGGCAGTACAGCTGAAGGGGCAACATGCAGCATTAACCAGGGTTACTAAATCGGTAATTAAACTCTGCCAATTACAGTAAGTACATTTCTGTAAACTGGGAACTCCTGTCGGATAACGTTACGAGGCCTTTTGTGCAGCAAGTGGTATGGTGATTAGATGTAAATACTGGATAGTTGTTAATTCAGTATGTACATCGGGCGCAGGGCCGTAGCCAGCACCCCCGCAGCTCCCGCCCGTGCAGGGGTTTTGCCTTCTGAGCCGAAGAGCACGAAACGCGATGAGGCCTTTATAGTGGACTATACCGTTGATTTTTGTTTACAAACTCGTGCTGAGTTCATTTCCAGAGAACCATGCAGCGTAGAAAGGTTAAGGGTTCAAATGAAAGAGCATTCTTTCTAGTTCCTGTTTGCCTAAGCGACGTGAAAATGGCCTGTTTATGTAATGCTTACAGTTTGGAAGCAGTTAATGATTACGTTTAAAATTTGTTTGCCAGCTAACAACAAAATTGTAAGCCCAACACGATAAAATGGTTACATTATTTCGAAACGTCAGCTTCAAGAGCAGAGTTAAATTGTTAAACATGTAGTCGCAAAATAAATCGTGCCGATTGTTATTAAAAAAAAAGTGGTAAACATATTAAACTAGTTATGTTAAAACAACAAGCTCAACGGTATTAAAAAAGAAATACAATTTCAATGCCAACGAAGCGCCATTCTCTGCCTCACAGTCGTGAAGCATAGACCTTTTTCCTAGTTCACGTATGATTACATTACGCTCGACAGAAGAAAGTTTGTTTAAAATAAAATTCAGTCTAACAGAAATTTGCTTTAATTTTTTTTTTTTAATTTGCAATTCCACTTGTAATTTTACTTCCAATTGTTTCTGTAGGTAAGGTATTTTTTAATTGTAGCGAATGGGATTTTCTTTTCTTTATTTCTTGTGGAGCCGGGGGAGGGGGCTCTCTTCTAGTGCGGGGGTATATAAAATTTCCTGGATACTGTCCTGATTGGGCGACTCGCTTTCTACAGGGTATCAGGGCTAAGAGGCCGCTGAAGCTACGTTGTACTGCCGCCGTACTCCGTACAAGTGGCTTCCCCCCTCCATCATCCAGGGTCACCACATGCGTTTTTTCCTTTTGCGTTTTTATTTGGAATCCAAATACTGTAAAAGCCTTTATTTTAGCTATGTTGCTTGATGGCCAATTAATTTTTTTTCTATTTACTTTGGTACCCCCCCCCCCCCTCACCAACCAGGGCTGTCACATGCTTTTGTTACCTTTTGCGTTCTTACTTGAAATGCAAATAAAAGCTTTCTTTCCTGAGGTCAGGAATAACTTTCTTGATTTCTTTACCGAGGTCAAGGATACAGGTTATAGTGACGGGGAATGGTTGTTGGACTTAGAAAAATTCGACGTGTAGCGTTTTTTTTAAACACCCTGTGTAAAGATTACCAATATCATAACCACTAGATGGTGCCACGGTATTGTCGTTCACATTTCAATGGTTGATATGATGCTGAATGACGGTCTCAACACATCTAGTTTATAAGTCGTCATATTGTTCTATTTTATACTCGATTGTTGTACAAACACAAAATTTAATTTTTTAAAGAAACAATCAACCCACATGCCTTATTTATTGTGTAACACTAACACTAACCTAAAAAATAGGTTGTAAATTGTAAATCATGGTTTGGGGTAAGTAAAAACAATGGGGTATCAAAATGAAAAGTGTGCAATTTTGCTTGAAATGTCAGGAACCCACAGCCAATGTGCATGATGTAATTATATAATTAACATGGAAAAAGAGACTGCTAGCAGTCACATATTGTGAAAATGTGGTGTGGATTAAATGAGGACGGAAAACGGGTGTGGATTGTTAAAAACAGCCATAAACAGGTTACCCTTTGAAATGCATTTACCCGGTTATCAATACTGCAGACCAGAGATGCAGACTAGAAAAAACTTCTAGCACGAGGAGATCCTGGTATCGTCAATCTAGATAAAGCCTGTAAACATCACGATATTGCATGCAGTAGAACGGAAAATTTGACAAAGTGTTGGCTAAGTCTGCTAAACGATGATGATCAAAACCAAATTGGAAATGGGTCATCAAAAATGTTGAAAAACATACCATAAATATGGACTTGAAGCTTGTGCAACCTTTTTTTAAATAGCAAGATTTGCTTACCACCCAGCATTTATACTTCTCATCATATCCTTTCCACTTTACGAGAAATCTACCGTCTTTTCCCTTCTTTACAACTTTTTCAACCAAGAATAAATCAGGAACATGGGTCAAATTTACCCTTTATCTTCGATGCATGCACAAGATCCTTAACTTTATACTTTGGTACCTTCAATGGTTTCTTGGGCCCGGTGGATCGAAGATTACGTTCATCAGCGATCGTGACATCTGAGGGCTTCATTTTAATACTTCGATGGTTTCTGTGATTGTACTGTGCTAGTATTTTCTTCAAAATGTCTACCCACCGATGTCTACTCATGGCCTCGATCGACTCCTACCAAATTTGGCAGTGTATTGTTTCTTAAAATTGAGGCGAAAGCAGCTGTAATGTTTGGACCCGAATTTGACTCGATCGGCACGGCCCGAGCGTAGTTTGACATGACATTGATAACGGTAAGTAAAAACTTGAAACTCTGGTTTTGACGAGATAACTTTGACATGTCAACCAAATCTGCCTCCCCAAGATCATTCAAGCTCTCAGCACATTGACGATCCTACGTGGAAAATTTCGACTCACCGGTTTGTGCAGCTCGTAAACCAACTTGTCTATGTTAGGTATTTTTTTTATTCATAGCCTAATATGTTGCGATGGATGGCTACCTTTTGTCTCGAAGTTATAACTTTTCGTTCTTCCAATGACGGAATGTCAACAATTATTCCCTTCCGATGAGAGTCACCACCAACCAACTTCGACCCGTATAGTACCCTTAATCTGTCTACCAACTGGTTGGATCGTCATAGTGTCTGTATTCCACCCGTGTCAACTGAACCTGTTTTGTCATTCCTTTCCAGGTTTTCTCCTGCTTCATATCCTCCCAAATTTCAGATCCATCTTTTTCACGTATTTTTGCGAGCGATAAAATACTATCTCGCAATTCTTTAAACAGCAGCAGAGTCCACAACTGTCTACGGCCCTTATGTTGTTTTCCAGCCAATACAACGTCATTCTTGAATATTTTAACGGTCTTGTCCCCAATCTCCGTTTTGCGAGTCTCGAAGTTGTGGCGCAGACCAAATGCGGGGTCAATATCTATCCGCTGAGTAAAGTAGGGATTTAAATAGTGGGTGGCAGTACTTTCTATTACTTCATATGGTAGCAAACTGGAGAGGGTACGTTGGGTTCCAAGAAGAGGAATGGAGGTTTTTTTTTATTCATCACCAAATATGTTGCGATGGTTGGTTCACCGGCTTTTGCACCGGCAGGAGCTGGTGACTCTTCCACCCTAGGAGATGATTCTTCCAGTCTAGCTGGTGATGACTGCTGCAGCTGATCTGCCTCGTAGAACACAAATAATTCCTCCTCTTCGTCAGCTGGTTCATCTTGTTCATACTTGGCAAGTTTCATGAATGGTGAAGGAATTTTTTCTTCGCTTTCTTCGGAATTTGACGGAGGGGCTGTTGCATTTGTTATCGACGTTATAGTTTTCAGAGGGGTAACTGTGGAAAAAGGCAATTTCATTACCGAGTTGCTTTTCGACTTCTGTAAACGTGGCTTGTAAAGTAGGATACTTTGACTGACAAAGGGTGTTGCTGTAAACGTACAGCTTGTCGTAAGCGACCTAACCATCTTTACATAAAAAATTAAGCAAGCGGTTAGTTTTCCTACAGTTTGCTGGCCCAACGATCAAGCAGCGTATGTTAGACGGTAAAAGGGGTGTTTAGCTACATCAGACCCTAAATCGTAATTTATTACCGTCGCCATTCTTTTATTAAGAAAAAAGGACCGTGTCCGTCAACATATTCGGGCAGTCAGAGCATACTACACCTGGCCAACGCAGTGAAAAAAGGTATAGATTTTGATCTGATGTCGGATGATCATTTCAATCTCCACGCCAGAAAATTGATGAACGTTGGAGCTGCGGTTAAACCAAACGATGGTGTCATATTTTCGCAAGTGACATCTCTATACACTGATTTGCAACAACAAGAGAGTGACTTGACGGATTTGAAAGCAAATGCCATGATACTCGAGAGTGGTAATTTTTCCGGTAAAAAGAGGTGTATCAGAGAAGTAGCGATTCCACGCATCAGCCTCGATGCAGTTAATAAGCGTTATCTTGACCAGAACTTGACGAGTCTGAATGGTGAAAGAACTGCGTTTCTTGCACAAGGGAAGCATGTCGTGGATGTCGCTCAACCGGTCGATCCTTGGGATGTAGTGACAAAAGAATTTGTCGAAAATTCGTGCTATAAAATCGTATCATTTCACATCATGAGTCCTTTCTCAGCCAGGTCAGACTGGTCGATCAATTTAGCTAAGATACACATAGTGATGGCTCCGTTAGCACTCTACAAAATATTGTGCTCTATTCTAGTGATGCTGCACTACCTTTCAGAGTTTGGTGCTTATTTGGTGATCAAAGTTTTGAAGTTTCTAAAACAAGAAGTGAACAGTCTACCGCAGCTGCTTATAAAAGACCAAAAACAATTGATACGAATGGTATAATTAGGGTCCAAAATATGGATGCATTTGCAAAAGAGAATGTTTAGTTTTAACTCGACTTTTACCAGAATTTTAAGGTTTAAAAAAAAAAGGTTTTGCAACCTATTTTATTTCATTAGATCCAAGATGTGGGTAAATTTAAACCCTCTGGAAAGATGCAGTAGTGCAAACAGGCACACATGACCGCAATGAATTTGATCAAAAGCTTGAACTCCGTCTACATTATACTGTACACCCATCGGTAAATATTTTTCCAACAACATTGGTGGCGGCAGTTCTTCGTAACCGTCAAAGTAGTAGGGCCTATTGTCTAAAGTGGAATAGCAGACCCAGTGGGTCCCATTTCCAGCATTAAATTCCTGTAAATTCACAATGACACATTCTCCACCTTTCTGTAACGCGGTGGGCAGTTTATCTTTACTGAATGCACCCCTGTAGCGACAAATCTTGGTAAACTCGTCAATATCGATGGTGGTTAGCGGGTGTTGCAGAGCTATCAGACCTTTTGTGGCTTCAAGTAGAGTCCTCTGTCAGCCTTTTTATATGGGCTGCCCCTTGCCACTAGTCACCTTTTTTTGAAACTCAACCCGTTTCCGTCCATCGTAAGGTTGTGTCGTCTAGCCTCTTCCAATGCTTTTGCATCCCTCTTTGCTTTGTTTACTGCCGATGCTATCGCAGCTCCTCCTGTTTCTAAATCACCAACACCACCAGCAATGGAGGCAATTACGGAATTAAGGGAGGTAAGAATCCACCATGCTTTACACTCTTCTTTCTCGGACGTTTATGTTTCCTTTTGGCTGCCATTTTTTTTCTCTTTTTTTTTAATACACAACCTCGACTTTACCTCGATCCAACTTTATATTTATCATTCAGTCGCCGATCACGAGAGAGTGACATCTCGTATTAGCTGCTACTGCTGCATGAAATCGAATCTTGACTCATGCAACCACTCCCGACTGCAATCGTTCACTTTGTTTGGTGCAGTCGAGGACTATGAGTGGGTAGGTACTCTTGAAATGAATGGGGTCTATACACACTTCACCGCTGTTGTAGTTTGGCTTTCTAAAGTCTATAAACATTTGATACTACGTTGTGTGGTCACCGCTTCCAAAGTTAACATTAAGATCTAGATAGGGATATCATTCCCCATTCAGCATCACGTGACAATCCGTCAAACTACAATGATCGAAGGCTGCCGGATTCTTGACTGCATCTTTCACCCAATTGGTGGAAAATGCCAGAATGATCCACCTAGGCTTTTTAATCTCCGAGGTCGTGATCAATCGCCAATTGTGGGATATAGTGATTAGTACCTCGGTGCTGTCATAGTGCCAATGCCAAATCCTAGCTTGACATTCTGCTCCTGTCGATTAACTTGTATAGGCGTAGTTTCTGTCCATCGGATGGCATGACGCGAGGCATGAGCCAGCGTGAGTTGCACGGTGGCATTAGTGGCTGCTGCTGACTTGTACACCGTGTCGCTGTTGTCCATCCTCATCATGGTCAAAGTTTGCTTGGTGGCGTAAATGTTTTTGTCCTAGTCTTAAAAAAAACAGGTAATGCGAAGCGGGCAAGAGGAAGCTGAAACTACCATCAGGATCGGTCTGCTTGATTATCATGTCATGACGCATCGCGAGTCCCTTGTCGGCAGCTGCTGCACCACTGGAGACAGCATCGTCCAGTTGAGGTTGTCTTGATCGGTTAACCAGCTTCTCATGTCACTAATTACGTGTCTCATTACTGGTAAGTACACTAAATTGTGTGGAGTTTGTACTATTTTGTAGCCAGGAAAAACATTGGGAAAAAAAGCTGTGCAGTGTCGGAACAGTCTGACCATTCATGTATGCATTTATATTTGGCTGCAATTCGACGTCACCTTGAGCATCTTGCAGCAGGCTCCCTTTAATAAAAGTGTTTAAATCTGAAATTTCGTCAGATCCCGTTGATACAGCAATGGATTTCCATGTTGTGCCGTTATCTGTGGAATAGTTGAAGAGGTACATTTGGAAAACTATGATACGTTTTGATGTTAACTAAAGCCATGCATTACTACTTTGATGAGTCCAGGTGTAACGGCGTGTCGAAAGTGGCGTGCCAATCCGTCGTGTCATTGCTGAGAACGATGTTGTAGGATTCCATTCTTTCTTTTTTTAGGATATTAAAAAAGAGGAGGAATATGTCTTCCACAAAGACTACGTTTACCTGAGCCATTTGCGAAGATGCGTTTCCTGAAATGGAAGTGCTGGCTGCGCACTTGAATGCCGAATATTTCACACCACCATGCCAGGAATTTTGCGACCATCTGTCGTCCGACGTTGGAGAAAGACGAACCTCCCTTCGTTCTTCAACCATTTGACGACAAGTACTTGACATACATGCAGCATTTTAACGAGGGAGGTAGCGCCTTACTTTTGGACCCTTTTAGCCTCTTGTGCTTCGCTAGAATAGCCGTGACTTCCCTACTGACCTACTGCGTAACGACTCTCAACACCTGCAAAGCCCAACTTTGACTTTCCGTAGTATTTGAGAAACAAGAAGAGAAACTTACCACAGAGGGAAGCGGTTGGAAGATCGACAGCATCACCACCCTACATGTTAAAGTAGGCAGTTACGATCCCTTCCAAGCCAGCTCCTACATCCCGTTACCTAAAAAGTTGGGTAGAAAGTCAATATACATGGTAAACATAAAGAATGAAGAGGACAACAAGTGTTTTCTTTATGCAGTGTTGGCTTCGATAAATCGTACCTATTCGAACGATCTTATAGCCTACTCAAAGCACACACTCGACGACAGCATGCTGCAGTATCCGGTACAGTTGAATTCAATAAAGGAGTTTGAAGACAAGAACGGATGTCTATCAACGTCATAGGGTACACTGAGGAATACAAGATTCACCCTCTTCGATGTGCGTAGAATGTTGTCGGAAGACGGCAAATTCATCCGATATTCGATGGAAAGTAGGAACCCAATTACCACTGTTGCACTATCCTGGATCTCGGCGGATTTTTGAGGTACCAAGGGTTGGGTACTCATGAAAAGTATTACTGCTTGAACTGTTTCTTCCGCTTTACTAGAGAGTATTTTCTAATGAGACACAGAAGCAAATGTTTAGCCATCAATTTGACGCAAACCTTGACCTTTCTCAAGCCCGGAAAAAACACTTTGTTGTTTAAACATTTCGAGCGTGAGAACCCACCCAAATGGGTAGTTTATGTGGACTTTGAATGCATGTTAGTACCGACACGGGCTCCATCATCTTCAAAAAGCACCAACATCAGCAAACACGTATCTATCAGTTATAGGTACATTTTTATCGGTCCGGAAGAAGAAATAGTATCACATTCTTACTACTATGGAACCGATGCTGTGGAGCATTTTGTGGAAGCTTTAAAGAAAATTGGCTAAAAAACTTAAGAGAGATGCTGTCCAACCATAGGGCCTTTAAATTGTCGCCGAAAGAATCGATCGACTTCAAGCACACAACATCGTCCCATTACTGTGCAAAATCGTTTGTCGGCATGGAAATGGTGAGGGACCACTGCTACTACACTGGCAAGTTTCGTGGAGCAGCTTGTAACCTCCAAACAATTCCAAAGCATGAGTGTCGACTTATACGTGCGTCGTGAAAAAGATCCACCTCAGGTGACCCTCAGGTTTATAGACATTCGGTTTCTTGAGCACCTCCCTCGCCACTCTGGCTGAAAATTACAAGAAGAGCGGTGGAGCGTTTAACATCTTGAAGGAAAGTTTGCAGGCGAAGGAAAGTCCTCTTGGTAAACTGTTTTCCAGCGAAAGTGACGAGTTTTGGAAATGCTTACGCTGAAGGGCCAATACCCATACGAATGCATCATGAACGAGAGCATGTTTGAAGAGACAGAGCTGCCCCCAAAACAAACCTTCTATTCGGCCATCAAACAAGAAGGAATCTGCAATGTGTGATTATTTTTATGGTGAATGTGGCACCAGCTGAGCGACAAAACATTTGCCAGCTGCCATGCCGTTTACCAGATGGTAGATGTTTACATCTTGGCACAGGCTTTTGAATGCTTTTGCAGATTATGCTTAACCAGTTACAGACTGGACCCGTGTTATTACCTGTCTACCCCAAGTTTCAGTTGGGCGGCGGCTCTATGCATGACTAAAGTGGGATTAGGGTTGTTTACTTACGTGAACAAACGCAATTTTATTTCCTCTGGCATAAGAGGCAGGTTAGCCTACATAGGTAAGCAGGACGCCCGTCGCCAACAAAGTTGTGACCCAACAAATCCTTTCATCTTCCTATTGAACGCAGGCGCCAACAACTTGTACGGTAAAGCAATGAGCGAGCCCGTTCCTACTTCGGAATTTACTTGGCTTACCATGAAAGAAATTCGTGAGTTTAACTTGGACGAATGCGGCGATTACGATGATACTGGAAACATCTTGATGGTCGATCTCGACTATCCGGTACAGTTGCACGAATCACACAGCGACTATCCATTGGTGCCGGAGAAACTAGCCTCACGCCAAGCCAACAGTCAAGCTGGTTTCAACTCTATACAGCAATAGAAGTATGTGGTTCACTAATCTACTTGAATTCTACTTGAAGCATGGCATGATTCTGCGTACTACCTACAGGATTCTCCGCCTCCATCAGCGGGCTTGGTTGCATCCTTAGATCGACGCGAATACAAAAAAGAGACAGAACGCGACAAATGCCTTCGAGAAGGACTTTAGTAAATTGTTAAAGAATTCGGTTTTGGGGAAGATGATCGAGAATAAACAAAACCGTAAGTCAGTAAAGATCGTGAAGAATGCCTCAAAATGTGTCAAGTAGACCTCTTTGCCGTATGTGGAATCATTTCAGATTCTGAATAGCAACCTGATATCCGTACTGCTCAAGGCACGAAGAGTGACGTACGATCTACCGACGTACCTGGGATTCACCATACTCTAGCTGAGCAAGCTGGTCATGTACCAGTTTCATTACAAGTATGTTTAACCAACGTACGGAGCCAAGGCCAAACTTCTCTTCACGGATACGGGCTCATTCATGTACGAAATTCCCAAGACCTCTACGAAAACACGAGGAAGACGACCTTTTTGATATTAGTAATTAACAACTAGATCATCCATCCTACACCGATTAAAACAAACAGAATCTGGGATGCTTCAATGGCGAGCAAGGCGGTGATCTCATGGTTGAGGTTATAGAACTGCGCGTAAAGATGTACTCATTCGTGACGCAGCAACAGCGATCGAAGCAAACTGCAAAGGGCATCAGCAGAGACCTACATGAAACATCATATGACGCACAACGATTACAAAGAGTGTTTGCAAGAGCATGCTGTAAAATCTGGTACATGGACGACGATTTCGAGTAAAGCTCAGTAAATAACCAGCAGTATAGTCAGTAAGAAACTGCTCTCACCTTATGACGATAAAAGGTATATCGATGAAGATGGTGTGACTACATACGCGCATGGAAACTACAAGTTCAACCATAAGACGTCGAAAGATCAGTTCGGTGCAGACATAGACATTGACAGTGATTTGGAAGAAGCTAGAAACATAATGGCAACAGCACGTGAAAATATGGATGAAGATCAGAAAGAAAATATGAGATTTAATGGTAGAAAAAGAAAGGCTGCATGTAGGGCAAATATAACGGAAGAAGATAGAACCCTTACCCTAGCAAAGCAGAGGTGTTTATATATCGAAAAGAAGGAGAAGCTGAAAAAGGAGCAGCAGTCTATTAAAGTAAATGTAATATTGTAAACATTATATTCTCAATGTGTTATTAGGCCAAAATAAAAGCCTTTTGTTCCGTTTTTTTTTTTTTTTAAACTCTCCAGAATGACGGAACCGGAAGCGTCATCATCCCACTCCTCGTACATGATCGACAGTTTTTTTGACAGGGGCCGATGATGAAAGGATAGGCAAATGAAGAAGGAAAATAGACGACTGTGTGGAACTTAAGGGTATGCAAAAGTTTCATTCTGTCATGGTTTAAACCCATTAATTCAAAATATGCATTATTTTAATCATGGGGAGCACTATTTCTATGTTGTGCTTTTGATTGTATTAAATAAGTTATGGTAAACATGGTGTTGTAATTATTTTTTTTTAGAAACATGAAAAACTTTGGAGGTTGACTGTTCGACTCTAATTGAATTGATTGGAGTGGGGAACCAGATACCTAAGACCGTTCTAAGTATTTGTGCATGTTTTTCTGTGATTATTTTTCCTTACTATAAGATTATTTTGGGGGGTGGTGATGTGGCATTTATTCGGTTGGTCATCATGGTGACGGGTGTCATTGATCTTCAATCTTCAATTAAACGTGAACTTTTAATATTTTTTCCCTTTCAGTATAAATAAGCCGATCACTGCTATGTGGAGGAAGGAAGAAATCGTTAGCATGTGGGATCCATGCATCGAGAGGAGAGAGATTAGTGGCCGTCTCTGTCTGGCCAGTTTTGGACAAACACGCAAGCGCACCCACATTCTCTATCTAGAGCTCAACTTGTAACTGAAATGTCTCTTGTACTCTACAGTACATAGCTACTTGACTAACTGGAGTCCACTGATACTCAGGGCAGGGGTTGAGCATAGACACTGAGGAGGACAATAATATTCTATGCAAGTATAGCATTTTATGATAGAAAATGATAAGGTGACAAAATATTTGATTTCCTACCCTCGTCTAGGTCGATGATTTGTTTGAGTCCTATTCATGTGTGTGGGGGGTAGTGACTTTATCCTCGTCCAGTTTGTCAAAATGTGTTTTCCCACCATCGTCCAAATCGACGATTTTTAAAATGTTCGAGTCCTATGGGTGAGTGCGTGGGTGTTTGCCAAAAACCACCTTCCTCCAGATTGCTGTCAGTGGGGTGAGGGGGAGCAGTGACAAAAAATCTCTTGTCCAGATAGATAAAAGGTGATTTCCCGCCCCCGTCCAGATGATGTCACGGTTGGGGGAGCCGTGGGATGGGTGTGCCTGGGGGTTGACGTCCCAGGGGAGGGGGATGAAAAAACCCTCATCTAAATCGAACAAAATGCTCTTCCCCTCTTCCAGATCGACGTCTAGGGGGTGAATGGAAGGGGTGAGGCCTAGGGGTCAGGTCCCATGGGGTGGGGCCCTGGGGGTGGAGCAGCCCATGGGTGAGGTTCTGCGGGGTGGGATGGCCTGGGGGTGTGAGGTGCCGAGGGGGGGGGAGGGTGAGGTTTGGTGCCCGTTCGTGCGGTTGATCGCCTCTTCTCACTACCCCTCCACCTTGAGTTCATTTTATCGTGACTAGATCGAGCTTATCTCGCATTAAATGTTAACAAGATTCTGTTAAGGAACCCATTACTCATTTATTGGGATACATGATTTCTGAGAAAGGCGTGCAACCTGATTCAATTACAACGAAAGCAATCGAAAGCAAGCAAGGTATATTTTTCAGTAAGGTATATTTTTCAGTATGCTAAAGTGTCACATTGTTTGTATAACCTTCTAAAGGATAGTGTAAAATGGAACTAGGAACAGCAATGTCAGTCTGCTTTCGATAAGATTTGAACATGCATAACTACTCCACCCATCTTGTCTCAACCGGATCTTGAACTCCGTTTCATAATTCGTTGTGATGCTAGTAAAATAGCACTTGTTCTTGCCTCATGCAGGAAAATGTCGATACCGGAGCTTGAATGGTTTGTTATTATCTGGTCCATCGAGAACTTTACTGTCTTGAAGGTTCCAATGTCACGGTTGTTAGCCTCACCTATCACTTGAATGGCTTAGGAATGCAAAGGATGTCACTGGTAGACTAACAAGGTGGCTGCTGCATCTCCAAAGGTTTAACTTTAAAATCGTGTATGCAGCTGGGAAATCCAATAGTATTGCTGACTACCTTTCGAGAAACCCTGTCCACATAAATACTGTTGCTTCCCTTGGTTTAAATAACGCAAATCGTCACTTAGTAACATCTCAACTGAATGATCCTGAATTGGTCCTTGTTAGAGATCACTTGGTAAACAAAGCAAAACTGAAAGATAACTTGGTTGCTCATGACTTCGTGAGTAAGGTTGGTGATGAACGTTTTGTTACTTTTGTCCCTCGTAACGATCGAGCTCGCCTCATAGCTTCATGCCATGATGATCTGGTCACAGGTCATTTAGGTGTGGCTCCCACAGTACTAATGCACCATCAAAATTACACCTGATAAGGCGTGGTTCGTCAGGTTAGCAAGTATGTTTGAAAGTTTGACACCTGCCAACGCCATAAGAAAGACTCTGGAGTGGAAAAGGGATTGATGTGGCAAGCCGATGATCTGATTGAACCTTGATCTTGTCTTTCCGTAGACCTTGCCAGCCCATATCCTAAAAGCAGCAAGGGTAATTGCTTCCTTCTGATAGGTATTGATGGGTATTTATAGGTATTGATTTTCTGTTAGCTAACAGCAGTGCAGCAACGGTCTACAATAAACTCTATAGAACAAGGTTTTTGTTCTTTTTAGCGATAATGGTAAACTATTTTGTTCTTCTTTACTTGCCGATGTATGTAAATGACTGAACATCAAGCAGCATTTCTTGTATTCCTTCTCGCTGCAAGGTAATCGAGCTGAGAGGCTAATTGGTACGGTAAAATCAAAGATCAACAAATGCATAACCGGAAGTCATAAGAAGTGGGAAGTCAACATTCCTATGATTGCCATGTCCACCCGTGCATCCAATTCTAATGCCACGGGTTTTACTCCTAGTTTCCTTACCCTGGGACGTGAAATCCGTCTGCCCGCTGATCTAGCCTCCTTAGAACGATTTCCTGAGGAGGTGAACTCAAATGCTTGGGCCATAAATCTTCTTAAAAATCTGACAGAAGCGATTCAGCTCGCTCAGATCACCATGAAAGAAAGAGCTGACACCGAAAAGCGTAACCATGATGATGATGATGTAGCGTTGATGTTAGTTTTAAGATTGGAGATTGGGTTTTGAAGAAAACTCACTTTTTGAGTGAGAAAGCAATTTCCTTTTCTGCCAAGTTCATGCCAAAATGGGAAGAACCTTTCGAGATTACTCAGAACACCATGAAAGAACAAGCTGAAAGCGAAAAGCGTAACCATGACGAAAGTCATGTTGATGTTAGTTTTAAGATTGGAGATCGGGTTTTGAAGACACACTTTTTGAGTAAGAAAGCAATTTCCTTTTCCGCCAAGTTAATGCCAAAATGGGAAGGACCTTTCGAGATTACTCAGGAATTAAACCATCTTACGTACAAACTTAGCAATGTTAAGTATCAAAGGACGTTTCTGGAACCCATCACATCTCGCAATTGAAGATGTACATTGCAAAATGTCATTCTGTTGTGATGTTTCACAATTGGTTGTATAACTTTTTTAAGAAAGTGTCAAATTTTACATCATCTTTAAATTAAGTTTCTGATTAATGGAAACGAGATTAATCTTAATCTTTGTGAAATCGGCTGATAAACGATTTTTTAAACCTTGTTACATTTTGTGTCTGCCGACGATTTTGTGGAAGAATTTTGAAACGTGAGAAAATTAAGTGATAACTAAATTTGAGTTTCATTCCTCAGCCCAACCATTTTTTTTAGATTTTAACTCTTTTTGAACTTCCATAACTGTAAATTCGTTATTTGGATTTAAGTGGAAGAAGAGTGTTTTTGTTTACGTTTTGTCAACATCGAGTTCTTTTTGTCTTGGTGTTGTTGTGGAGTGAAGTAGACCCTTTCTTTACTGGTACGCGGGAGCGAATCTTGCATGGGGGGTTTGTCATGCGACATGACGTCACCACGACACGAGAAGGCCTACGACTCGTGCAAGCCTGAGAAGGTTGGAATGCCCCTTAACTTGGTATCACCCCAATCTTTTTATTCAGTACACTAAACCGTGACCGACCATTTTATTCCATACATTTGGACTTAATTGTAAATATATTTTGTCAAACTGTTAATAATTTGTTTTATTTTTTTATCTTATGTAAATCACCACGTGACCACCACCTGAGTTTTTGAACGTTTGTGTGCATGTGCGTGGAAGGTTGGAAAATCAAAACTCTTGTGTGCGACTGGGATTCCTGGCTTGACCATAGCTTTAGTTTTAACTTTGGCGTCCAAGAGTGTGTTTTATCTCGAGTAATTTTTGGTTTACTTAGCTAGACCCGACCTGCATTTCCACTCCTCCTCTTCTACAGGTGACAATCCTTTCTGTTACTCCCCCAAACAGTACTAAAATCCATTGAACATCCGTCTAACGGTACCACGCCTGTTACATGGCTAATGGGAGAAATGAACAATGTGTAACTAGAACTTTTTAACTTTCTTAATCTAACATTAACCATTCCTGCTCAAACATCGTTTTGGGCAATTTTAACCTTTCCCCAGTTAATTGGTATTTAATTAGTGCATCCAAAAGACCACACCACCTTTTCTTGGATACCATAATTGAACAAGGCTTACATCAACTAGTCACCGAACCTACGAGGGGCAACAAAATTTCAGATATTGTGCACATGGACAAAGATTGGTGGTGGACAAAGGGTCATCGATCACATGGGTATGAGTGACCATACGATGGTTTCGTTTATTATACATTGCGTCCAACCCAAATTGAAGGGAGGGACTGTTCACAGAGGTAAGATTGACATTAATTGGCGCAGAATCTTAGTGGTAACCAATTCACCGGCGAACCAGGCATGGGATGTTTCCTTTGAAATTATTCAAGACGAAGTCAGTGAATGTCGATCCACATCACATAACATTATACAACATAAGGTGAAACTACCCTGATAGCTTTTAAACCATGGCCATCATAAACTAAGACTGAGGCAAACTATAAGTTGGCACCTACCAATGACAATCTACAATCATACATTTATGTTCGAAAGATGTATGCATCTCTTTGTAATAAGTGGCATAATGACCATATTTCATCAGCAATTAAAGAGGGAACCCTTTCGGCATTACATCAGAAAACAACTTGTACTGCCATAGATTTTCCACCTCTTAGATTTGGAAACGACGTTCTGATTGGAAATTCTAGGAAAGCAGAAATCCTGAAATCCTACCTTTGTTTCTAATGGACAAGCTGGTGACCACAATGTTGCCCCATCACTCAATCCGTCCAGAGATACCATTGGGGAACATTGAGGAACATTCTGTCAAAGAAATTATTAACAAGATGAGGCCCAATCACTCAGTTGGTGCAGATGGTTTTTCAGCCCACTTCTACAAGCAAATCGTTAATGAAATTAGCTACCCACTTTCGGTCATCTTCAACTCTCTTCAATGAACGCAGGTACTCTGCCTTCTACCTGGAAAACTTCTATTATACCAATTTACAAGAAAGGGGAATCATCTAACTTGAAGAATTATTGCTAATTGTTTTGACATCTGACATCTGTCCCTTGCAAAATAATGGAGACATTGATACGCGACTTTATGCAAGCTTATACCAATACTGTAGACTTAATTAACCCCAACTAGTTTGAATTCTTACCGGGTCGTTCAACTTCTTTACAACTCCACCACCACCATACATAATGGGATGCCATCTGATATTGTTTAAATCGATTTTTTCAAATCTTTTGAATCTGTGGTTCATTCCAAGTTACTTTTCAAACTTGAGCAATCTGGTTTCAGCGGCCGCCAGAATAATTGGATTTCGGTCTTCACAGAGAGCAGCACACAGCAGATCAGGGTTAGTAAATTGTTTACTCCTTACTGCCAGTCATTAGTGGGTGTTCCTCGTGGCTCTGTCCTTGGCCCACCCCTTTTTGTGACATACTTGAATGATTTAACTAGTGGCAATGCATCGACTGCCCAATCGAAGTTTGCAGATGACCTAAAGCTTGACAGGATGATTATCAGTGAGAGCAATTGTGACTCGTTTTCACATTAAATTGTATCGTTAGTAAGATGGTCTACATGGCAGCTGGGAAGAATGTATAAAAACAGAACCTACCCATTCGACATGTATATTCTACTAAATATTGATGTAAAGATTTGGGTCTGGTTCTGTAGTGACCTTAAGTTTGGACTTCACTGCACCAAAATAACTGCAGCTGCATTTAAATCACTAGCAATTGTAAGACGCTGCTTTTCTACCGAGGGACTTCTACATCAGCAGTGGTATCTCTAAATTCATGACTGCCTTCAATCAATGATTTTGATGCCACCCTGTACCAATCGTCGATACGCCCAAGCTTTGACCAAGCTTTGACTGTAAGGGTCTAGGTGTCAAATTTTGCCAGTAAGACGCTGTTAAGAATTAGATCCTTACAACCCGGTTTTTGACGAACAGCTGTCTGAAATCGTCCTATAAAGACCCATGAGATGGTCCAATGATAGTGGGGGTGTGGGTTTCCTACTTTGCTTTAGGTTGACATTTTTTTTCGGTTTGATAACATGGCAGCGATTCCAAGACAGACAACCTGCTACAAGCGTAAGCGTGTACACCCATTCTGTCTGAGTTACTAAGTAATTAATAAATAGACATAAATCGCTGGAAATAATATTAAGGAAAATTTAAAATTAGCCAAGAGCCAAAATCGTACACTAGAAATAACGTAGTTCAGTAAGCCACCTTTATGCACTTACGTATCATCGGAGTTCAATGGAGAGATTAAGGCACACCCCTATTTATTACAATCCTCAAAGTAACTCGGATTAAAAAACAAAAACGTATCGTTAAAAGTTAAAAGTAAGGGTGTTTGACGAATAGCTGTCCGAAATCGTCCTATAAATAGCCATGTGATGATCCAATGATAGTGGGGGTGTGGGTTTCCTACTTTGAATTAGGTTGATGTTTTTTTGGTTTGGTAACATGGCAGTGATTCCAAGCAAGACAACCTGCTACAAGGGTAAGCGTGTACACCCATTCTGTCTCAGTTACTAAGTCATTAATATATAGACAATATATATATATATATTAGCTAATAGCAAAAATCGTACACTAGAAATAACGTAGTTCAGTAAGCCACCTTTATGCAATTACGTTTCATTGGAATGCAACGGAGAGATTAAGGCGCTATGCGAACTAGGTAGCCGGTTCGGTACTTATTACAATTCTCAAAGTAACACGGATTAATAAACAAAAACGTATCGTTAAAAGTTAAAAGTAAGGGTCTAAAAGTCAAAACCTGTAAGGAACACGGACAAGCTTTCACTGTAAGGGTCTAGGTGTCAAATTTGGCCAGTAAGACGCTGCTAAGCATTAGACCCTTACTACCCGGTTTTTGACGAACAGCTGTCCGAAATCAATTGTGTTATCCGTTCCTTGTTGTTGGGCTGACTCTTTTGTCGATTTCGACAGTTTTTTGCTCTGCAACTTCTCTGTGAGTTGGATGTGTTGGATAACATGATAGAGGAGTAATGGTGGCAATTACACCATATTGTATTTGGTACCATGAAAGCCTTTTACCCAGATGGCAACCAGATGGCCTTTTAACCTACTAAGCAATAATGGACACGAATTCCATAATAAGATATCGTGTACTAACTAAACTACCTAATATACTACAAATCTGAATTGAATTAATTCCAAATTCACTGTTTTTACAATTAGTACCTATAACTAATTATTAATTAATAAACTACTCTGATTACTAATATTATTTTCTAACCTAATTATTAATATTTAATCGATGCCTCAGAACCAAGAAACTACGCACCAAAAAAACATTAAACAAATCCAGGAATAGGACAAAAAAATCGGCCGTTCAAAATAAAAATACTCGCCTACAAACACCCAAGATGCGCTGCAAATCAAGTTGAACAAGCTTTTTAGTTGGGCGTGACGAATTGCAGACGATTGGCCCACACTCCCCTACCTCCCCACCCTCCATAAATAGTACAGTTGGGCCAGAAACCGCTTACCTAGGTGATGTGCACCCAGAGAAACTTGCACCATTTGGGTTTTTTTTTTGGCATATACAAAAGACTGAATAGAAGCTGGCACTGGTGAATGGATGCACGAAGCTGATGAATGTAGGGGAAACAAATATCCAAAGCCATAGGCATTAAAGAGTACTCTGAGGCCGCCTGCATGCCATCCGGGGGGGGGGATTGGCAACTTGGCTAGTGAAGCCAATAGCATGGGGGATTGAGGATTAATGGAAACCGAGAATTGCGACGGCCGGCTTGTCACATCAACCTGGAACCTGGATGTGAAACCTGGATTTTGGTGCCACTGAGCATCTTGAACGTGTGCTGGCAATTCAACACGGGATAACTCAACACTTCATCGCTCATTAACCATAGGATTTTTCACCGGTTTCTTTCTAAGTCGAGTGTTAGATTTGCGATAGAGTCCACCCGTAGGTAGCAAAACTTTACAACCACAGTCGCTCGACTTGGCAGCAATCTTTGCTGGAAGCCAATATTGAATAGCTCCGGACCAGATATTGGTATCAGTAGTGCAGCTCTTGGCGGTATGTTTGTGTTTTTGTTTAGCTACCAGTGATTTTAGCAAACAATCGACGGAGCAATTTGTGTGAATGAAAACGGAACAACTTAGCGTGAGTGAGGAAGTGAACTAATGCTAATTCTATATCTACCCCTTGAGATTGACTCGCAATAACGCTCTAATTTTACAGATTTTACTAAGCTTTTCATTTGCTCTCCATGCACGTTAGTGTCATGTCGAATTCAACAGTCGCTTAAATAAGACTTCAACTTAGTGCTACTCAGTTGAAGCCTGTTATTACTAACTAGCGTTAAACAGTGTCTGAAGGTTAAGAATAACTCCCGTAGGATTCTAATAATCGCACTGTTCTTTGCAGTTTCCATAGAATAACGGATTGTAAATTCGTTTGCGCATCTTGCACAACTAAACTCATTCGGCCATGAAATGGGCTACATAATCAAATCCTTAATCGAGACAACAAAGATGTAGGGTTCACAGTACTTTTTTGCACTAAACCAGGCCTTTGCAGTTGACCAGACTCACTCTCACAAACAGGATTCTTACGTATCACCGAGTGAGCAAGCACTTGCTGTATTGACACAAAACCAACGTCTTCATTTACCCATCACTAGATTCGCCATCATTTAATGGAAATACAGCAAATTGATTAAGGTTAAGGTGCCATATATCTATATATCTATGCAGTTTCTACCCAGAAAAACAGGCTGTTCACCAGGATAACGATAACAGTCTTTCAGTTCGGCCATCATAAGATACATGCAGATTCACGGTGCCTAATGGTTTGACAACCATACCAACCAATAACTTGAGAGTGACTTTCGTCGGGTTCAGTGTGATATCGCCAAAATATCAATGATACCATCTGGCTAGTTTGATTGTAAGGCCTGACCCAGAATTAATAAAAAATGGAAGCTGTTTAGGTGTAAGAGATGCCAAAGCTGCATTGTCTTTAGGTTCGTTAGATCAGCAGACCCGGCCTAAACGGCCAATGCCTCTGCAGGCTGAGAACTTATGCTTACGAAACCTGCAAACGTTCTTGAAGCCAATACCACAAATTGCCGCAATAGACAAATTACCGCAATAGAACAACACAATCTCTAGGATTTAGTTTAACTTTATTGTGACGTTTTGATCTCAAAGTATGCATTTGTGACTTCTCAAACTGAAATACTCCTTTCTGCTATTTCCTGAACAAGGGTAATTAAAGTGGTTATTTGAGTATTAATTTGTTCCAACGTTATTACTTTTGGTGCATTAGGCACACCTAGTCTATGAACTAACCAATACGTTTTCGCTCCTACATTTGTTAAAAGAAGTGCAACTTGCTTTTCAGCAGTACCTTCACACACACTAACAATTGACTCGACTCACAAAAAGTATGTACACCATCCAAGTCTATACTTGGGGATCAAACTCCTCGAGGTTGTCTAGTGACAAAGGCATGATAGCAGAAATATCAAAATTCAACAAAAAGTCTAAATTTGCTTCGCCATTTTCCACTAAAGTTAAGCTTAATGAATCAAGCAACAAAGAAGTATCTGCCATATGTAGGAATTTCACGTTTGAACTCGTCTTTGTTTCTCCCAGCAACAACAAAAAGGCCAAACAAAACTAGTTTCAAATCGTAAAGAAAACCCATACAAACGGCTTCCCCTCACAATGAACAAACTAGGGTATCTTGAATTCGAAGATAACAATTTGATTCATTAATTTAGCACTTGCTTGATCCTCAATTTTTACAATTTGAACACATATAAATACGAAATTCGGATAGGCCTTGCTCAGTAACCCATGCAAAACTACTGATAAATTGGTTTCCGTAGCGTGATGCCTAGTTATTACGTTTTAGAAAAAAAGGGAAACACTCTCACGAGAGAAAGATAGCTGGCATTAAAGTTTGCACCGCTATTATCAGCTCAATAACCTTGGCAAAACCTCAACCAATAGATGGCTAACATTTTACCGGAAATTCGCACACCAGTTGTAATTACTCCGAAAATGATGTTATACGCAGTGTCACACACATTTGTGCTCATAATTAATTAATTAAAACTTTTACACTCTTAAATCTTGTTACATAATATTGTTTCACAAGCATTTCAAATTCACACGCCATGGTATCATTTCTCAAACAATTTAGAATTCAATGACCACATTTTCAAACTACTCCTTTGAGCATTTGTGCTTCACGCATTACATTCTTTCTCATAAACAATTTAAAGTACTCATTTGAGCAAAACACTATTGAACCAAAACACTATTTACTTTTAAGCATTAAAAGCCTTTCAAATTTACTAATGATTCAGATTAACCTTTCCAGTTACACATTACACTGGCTGCCTTGTCTCTCCAAGAACATCGCTTAGTTTTCAGGAACATCACTCATGGGTAAATCTTACATTGGGTTTTTACCGACTTACTTCATTATTTCCGATCATTGCAACTCCAAACTGAAGTAAACGTTGATATTCTGCTGACAACGTAATAACCTTTTTTTGTTTGTTATTCCGAAGGTCTAATTTCTCAAGGAAAAAATTGACTTCATTCTTTAATGCCTTTCCGGATAGACCTTTTACCTAAAAAAGAAGTTCGTGTAAACATGGGTTTCCCCAAATAAAATACACGGCATTAACATATTACATACACCAGTTTAAATTTAAAAGATTTAAACAATAATCAACCAACGGCCCAGAAAAAAACAGAACGAAATGAGAGGAATATTGAAACTGCTTGTTTTATGGTCAAAGAAAAAATCAGTAATTAAGGAAAATGTATATTCAGTGAGGCAAATTAGATAAATGTCCAAGCTGTTGTTTTCTTGCTAAACATATAAAGGAATAGAAACACACAAAGGAATAGAAACACACAAACGATTCAAATTTTTAATCCTAGTGACAGAGGATAATTACGTGGATTAGCAAGTAATGGGAGCCAAAAGGCCATAAATCACCAAATCAATAAGCTATCAAAGATGTTATGCATTCTGCTTTTTTTGCCCTTACACGATACAAAAGGGTTTGCGGAACTCCTTTACTGCCACGTGTCATGAAAGAAAATACTCAATGAGGACTAGTTTTCTCTCAAACGTGATGACAGAGAACCAGTGTGAGTAGTTCGTGACATCTAAACATACGTAATAGCAAATCTGTATAACAATTTGGGGTGAATAAACGGGTTTCTTGACGTGCCACCATCTCATCCAAAAAAAAATTCCGTAACACACACATAATCTGTGTGGAAAATCTCGAATCGTGTCGTTTTATATCATTAATCTCACTAGAAACTGATATTTCTTCTCACATTTTGCCAATGTGATTATTGTTTGAAATTTGCAGAGCTGATCAAGTTTCGTCATTAGATAAGGACAAGGGTTTTCCTGTTCATCTTTGTACTTTGTCACACAGTTGCATAAGGAAAAAAATAAGGTATGTGTAAATTTTCCAAACACTATCTCTTATCTTCCTGTTTATAATCATAGGCATTCATTCAACTAATATCATATGTCTGCAGTTACATCACTTTCTGCTCGTGTTTAACTAGTCGATTTCAATTTTTCTGCAAAAACTTGACTGAAGTACACAACAATTAAAAAGGTAAAGATTTTCATAATATTTTCTTAATTTTAAGGTAAATTACTTTAAAATTAGGAAAAATAAACTCATTCGCTGTTTTAAAAAGGAAGTTTTGGCAATGTTGAAATTGTAGCGGCGGCTACCCTCCTGTACGTGCACGGGTAGACGCTGCTATAGTTGGTGTCGGCTGCGGTCACACTTCAATATACTTTCGGATCAATTTGACTGTTGAAGTTACGGTACTTTTAGATCATAGCATCGCTGTTCTAAGGCTTGATTGACAGTACTATAATTTCCAGCCCATGCTAGCAGTAATTAAAGTTAGCTTTGGTATTTAGCTGCCACCAGAATGGATAGCACAATTTAACTAGCCTATCTAACCTAAACAGGTAAATTTGGCAAGTAAAGCAAGACCTGGAATCAGAGTTGCTTTTAGTTTGTTTATAAAAAAAACTCTCGGTATTTTACATGATAAATACAATAACAGTTTACAAGAAACTTGGGTTTGAATTAAAAATAAAAATAATTCACTTGGTAGTTACTATAAAGAACTGGGTAGTTTACACTAAAACTTCGTTGGTGAATATTTAAAATTCATCTTGGTTTGTTTACGTGAAACAACTCTACTGCATCGCACTCTTCAAATAAGTTTACAATTAAACTTGGAAATCGGCTTTGTACATTTTTTTGACAAGAACCTTAACAGTAGTGTCGCACTTGCTGTTAGCAACTTAAATATCGCATTTACGACAGTCAACTTCGTGCAATAGAAATCCATCTAGAGGTTTACTATCTGAACACTATTTTAGTGCAGAGAAAAACGACCCACCCATTGAAAGAAAAGTGCCTTGAAAAATAAGTTAAGAAACGAAGTTTTTTAGGAAGGGATCTCCAACCCTCACATGAATGGGGCCTTAAAGAACCAAAGTGCCAAATCTTAGATTCCCTATTAAATCTGCCACAAAGTAAAATTTAAAAACTATCATTTAAAATTTAGAAATAAAGGTCTAAAAAAATAACTAAGTCCCATTGTTACCTAACTAGACTGGCACTACCCGCCCGGCATGGCTTTGCTTGGTAGTCATCTCGTACTCCCAACAGCAATAGTGGCCGTGGCTTTGGCTTGAGCGAATGCTTTCGATGGTGGAGTGCTTTTTGGTTATATAGGGGAGGGAAAGTGAAGACCGATCCGAGAGCTGCACACAAGGCGGGAAAATCGGTCTTGCCAGCCAAGTGTTCAGGCTGAGGGCTAAGGCCTTTCGAGTGAGCCCACAATAGAAATTTGGTTGAGTGGATCTCAAGGACAGGTAGCAGGAGGATTGGCTAGCTGGCTGGGCCAGCAAGAAGCCTGGTTGGATGAAAAAAGGAACTCTGGATCCGTTTGACCTGGGGCTAGCATGTGGAAAGGCAAGGCGTCTATTGTCAATGCTGTTGGAACCCAAAATAAAAGTGAGGGTGACTGAGTTTTGTTACTAGAAGACTGGTGGGCCAACTCCAATTGAAAAAAAAATAGTTTAATAGCAGGAAGATTGGAGTGAAGCTGTACTTACTGAAGGGAAGCCAAGATAAATTAATTAATGAGTAGATTCGGTTTTTACAACAGATAAGCCACATCACCGTCAGGAGGAGATCAAATAAAAATAGCGCTGTTTTAATAGAATGATCGACCAGCCATGAATTTTTACAAGATACACTGTCAGTTGCGGGCGTTATTAAAACACCGCGTTGTGCCAACCTGGTTAAGTTTAGTTAACACTACCGAGTGCTTAAATAAAAGCTTAAGTTTATGATATACAAAGCTATAATGGTATTTAAAATTCATCTTGGTTTGTTTATGTGAAACAACTCTAGTGCATCGCACTCTTCAAAATAGGTTTACAATTAAACTTGGAAATCCGCTTTGTACATTTTTTTTGACAAGAACCCTAACAGTAGTGTCGCACTTGTTGTTAGCAACTTAAATTTCGCATTTACGACAGTCAACTTCGTGCACTAGAAATCCATCTAGAGGTTTACTATCTGAACACTATTTTAGTGCAGAGAAAAACGACCCACCCATTGAAAGAAAAATGCCTTGAAAAACAAGTTAAGAAACGAAGTTTTTTAGGTAGGGATCTCCAACCCTCACATGAATGGGGCCTTAAAGAACCAAAGTGCCAAATCTTAGATTCCCTATTAAATCTGCCACAAAGTAAAATTTAAAAACTATCATTTAAAATTTAGAATAAAGGTCTAAAAAAAATAACTAAGTCCCATTGTTACCTAACTAGACTGGCACTACCTGCCCGGCATGGCTTTGATTGGTCGTCATCTCGAACTCCCAACAGCAATAGTGGCCGTGGCTTTGACTTGAGCGAATGCTTTCGATGGTGGAGCGCTTTTTGGTTATATAGGGGATGGAAAGTGAGGACCGAGCCGAGAGCTGCAAACAAGGCGGGAAAATCAGTCTTGCCAGCCGAAGTGTTCAAGCTGAGGGCTAAGGCCTTTCGAGTGAGCCCACAATAGAAATTTGGTTGAGTGGATCTCAAAGACAGGTAGCAGGAGGATTGGCTGGCTGGCTGGGCTAGCAAGAAGCCTGGTTGGCTGAAAAAAAGGGTCTCTGGATCCGTTTCGCCTGGGGCCAGCATGTGGAAAGGCAAGGCGTCTATTGTCAATGCTGTTGGAAGCCCAAATAAAAGTGAGGGTGACTGAGTTTTGTTACTAGAAGACTGGTGGGCCAACTCCAATTGAAAAAAAAAACAGTCTAATAACAGGAAGATTGGAGTGAAGCTGTACTTACTGAAGGGAAGCCAAGATAAATAAATTAATGAGTACATTCGTTTTGTACAACAGATAAGCCACATCACCTTAGAAGGAGATCAAATAAAAATAGTGCTGTGTTAAGTTTAGTTAACACTACCGAGTGCTTAAATAAAAGCTTAAGTTTATGATATACAAAGCTATAATGGTATTAAACTACATTTTGACATGGATGTTAGCGTTATTTTAGCTGACATCGTATACGAAAAATTGGCCTCAAGGGCCGAAGTAAAGTTGCGAGTTCTGTACATAAATGAAGCTAGCTGAAAATGTACATAAACAAAACTATGTCGGCTTTACGCCCAAATGCAATAATAAAATATCAACACTATTTACATGCAATACGTGGGTAAAGGGCCTCCACGGTCCTCGAGTTTTTAAATGGAAAATATTCTTTGGTTTTTAATGTTTCTTGTTGTTCTCTTGCTGTGTGGGTAGAAGAAATGTTCAAAGTTGAAGTTGATGAATTCTGGGTTTCAAGAACTTTCGTTTCAGGTGGATGGGGGGGGGGGGGGGGCACTGTGCCCAATGGTGATGAGGCACAAGATGAATGGGAAAAAAAGTGATGAAGAGTGCCCCTTCATTACAAAATAATGCAGGGGGAAATATATGTAGGTACTTTAACTTGAAATGCTATTGGTTAATCAACCATATGGTATGAAGTTTAATCCTAATTTAAGCCCACCAGTGATGTTTAAAACAACGTTACTGTGTTTTGAAATAGTGCTGTTTCATGTTGGAATTTTTTAATGAACGTGGGTAATTTCATCAAAGCTCATTAAATTATGTTTTTTTTTGTGTACTTTTATCAATAACTATTACGCCCTACTATGGCATGCCATCAGATTTTTTATTAAATATTTTTCATTATCGCATTTTAATTTTTGTTATCAGCCTGAATATCAGTTAACAGAAATACATGGTCGATAGTGAAAATTCAATTCCGATAATGAAAAATGTTTTTTGTTCAAGAAAAACATTTTTCATTATCTTAATTTAATTTTCATTATCGGTTGCCGAATTTGTAAGAATTCAAACTTCTGCGGAGACAGTAAACCGAATTCTCGTTAACGAAAAATAAATCTGTATTAGATGAAATGGGAAGAATAACAAGTGTGTTCCGAGTTAATGGAAATTGACTTACTGTGAACGAAAAATCATTTTTCGTTAATGGAAAACTAAAGTTCGATCATGAAAAATACTAGTTTCGATAATGGAAAATGCTAGTTTTGATAATGGAAAATACTAGTTTTGATAATGAAAAATGCTATTTTCGATAATGGAAAATACTAGTTTCGATAATGAAAAATACTAGTATAGATAATGAAAAATAGTAGTTTTTATAATGAAAAATATTAGTTTCGATAATGAAAAATACTAGTTTCGATAATGGAAAATCATTTTTCGTTAACGAAAATTGAAAATTGAATTTTCGTTAACAACAAACGAATTTCTGTGATGCGCACTTGTCAATCATGAAAATTGTTTTTCGTGAACAGAAAACATTTTTCATTATAGGAATTTAATTTTCAGTATCGACCAAGTATTTCTGTTAACGGATATTCAGGCCGATAATGAAAATTAAAATGCGATAATGAAAAATGTTTAATAACAAATCTGACGGCATACCATACCCTACTAGTTCAGGTAAGCAATTTGATAGTTTTTCACTAACTAAGCCTATGTCATTATGATACCCAAAACCTGGCATGGAAGCTAATGTTAGATTTGAAGTGGTCCTAGTTAAAAAGGACACTGAATGTGATGGTCTCACATTCAGTGCAATTTTGTTGTTATCTTGTTCTGTCTAGCACTTGTTTGATGCACAAACACAAAATTTCCTTTTTTTTAGAAACAATCAAGGCATATGTCTCCTCATTTATTATGTGAACACTGGCCACTCCTCGTGTTCCTGAGTGCAAGCTATAATGATTACAGACACTAAATGTTCCTCCTTCCCCCCAAAAAAAACGTAATGAATGAACCATAAACCTGTGTTTAATTCAACAATACCTATATAGCCAATATCACTAACAAAAAAAAGGTTCGAAATTGTAATCAAGGTTTGGTGTAAGTAAACAAGGTATAGAATGAAAGCTTGAAATTTTACTTAAAATGCAGGGACCACACACACACCCAAGGTGCATGATGTGATTGTTAACACGAAAGAAGCAACTGCTGGCAGTCACATATTGTGAAAAATGAGGGGAAATAAGTGTTATTTCATTAAAAGACAACAGAATGCGAGTGGTGGATTGTTAAACAAAGCCATCAATGCTCCACTTTTTGAAATGTATTTGTCGGGATATCAGTACTGCGATCCAGGAACTAAAGTAGGAATACTTCTTGGTCGTGGCGATCATGGTATAAACATTCGTCATAGGGCTTAAATGCTACACGATAATGCGTATAGCAAAACGGAAAATTTGGAACTAAGAAACGAGGCAGAATATGTGTTAACTTTATTTACATCTGTCAAATCGCCAAAAGGCATTACATGACTAAAAAGAACACAATAAACAAAAAAGTAAACAAATACCGGCCTCCGTGATGTACTTAAATACGCATGGTCCAGTTTGCATTGAGTGCAATCCACAATCACTCTTATGCTACTTATACAGCTTAAATTCATATTATTAGGATATAAAAATAGAAGAATTTGGATGTCAAAAGTAAAGGAAAATATAAATACAAATTTTTATACATAATTTCTGCACAAATGCATTACTTCTACTAATTTTTATACGTATACTTCGGTTGTACACAAATACAAATTCATTATAAATTCTTATATATTCCTATAAATTCTTGCGTTTAGCTATAAAAAATCTTTACGTGCATACTCTTTTTACATAAGAGATACTAAATTTAATATTTTTTTAGGAAAATAAAAAATAGAATTGGATGTCAAGAGTAAAGAAAAAGATAAACACTATTTTTATACATATTGCTGCAAAAATGCATTTCTTCTAATTGTTATACGTATACTTTGGTTATATAGAAATACAAAATTCCTTTTAGCTATAATAAATCTTTACATGCACACTCTTTTCACATAAGAGATACTCAATTTATAAGCTTTATAAGCTAGTCATTCACGTATTGCCCGTGCTAGGAAGGTTAGTCGAAAAAGAAAGTAGTAAGCTCAGGGGATGCGTTTTTAAAAGTATTGACTGAGGATGCAGAGATCACTTGTTCAGGTAAGCTGTTCCAAATTTGTTGTAGTCGAGAAAAGAAAATGTTTTTTGCTCACACATGTTTGCGGAAAATAAATTTAAGTTTCAAGGAGCGATCCCTGGTAGCTGCGTGCAATTGAAGGTGTTTATGAAGAATAGGACCACTGTAGTTAAATTTTTAGATTTTAAACAGGGTAAGGATGCCAGATTGTACATAACGCCACCAAATGGAAGGCACGTTTAGATTGTTGTTATGTTGGATTGCTTAGGTTTCTGACTCTCTTTGTGAATCGTCTTTCCACAATTTCCATGGTTATATCTTTTTTTGTAGTAAGGGCACCAGAAATCAATAGCATACTCAATCTTCGGGCGTACTAAAGTGAGGAATAATTTAAAGTAGATAGAACGGTCACGTGATGTGATGGTTCGATCAATTAAGCATACTTCACTCCAAATTTGTAGGTGGTCAATATCAGCTTGGAGTAGAGAAGAGGACTTTAGCATGCTCAAGCAAGTGCCAATTTTGGTATCATCCGCGAATTTTGCTACGCAGTTTACAGATTCTTTGCCAAAATCATCAAAGTAGAGTAAAAATAAAAGGGAGGCCCAAAACAGATCCTTGGACCGTTCCACTAGTGTTGGCTGCAGCTGTTAAAGACTACCCATCCAGTAATTGCAAAGAAAAGCTAGCTGCAGCTCTTGGAGAAAAGCGAGGAGTAATAAGACAAAATTTGGAATGGGATATCAAAAAATGTTGAAAAACTCACCATAAAGAATGAAAATATAAATTTAACTGAACAGTAACTGTGTGGTACGTGGCAAATAGCATTAAAAAAATAGAAGGATGGCTTAACAATAATTGTGCTACCTTATTAACCCAAGAATTACACTTTTCGTCATATCCTTATCCTTTCCATTTTAACAAAAATCCTTCGTTCTTTACCCTGTTTTATGACTTTTTCAACCAAAAATAAAATTGTACCTATGGACTTTTGAAGTTCCATTTCGTAGAAAGTGCCTTTAACCAGGGTCCCATCCTGTTCTTGTAGTATTTACACAGCCGGCAGGCCTATTAGAGTTCATTTGCGCACGAGCATTTCAAAATGTTAAAATGCTGCAACAATAGGGGTTACAATAGGCGAGGCGTACAATATCGGATTTTATCGGAACAAGATGCAACAATATGGTTAGGTGCCATGGGCCAAGGCGCAATAAATGATGCTTAACATTGAGTTAGCTAGCTAGTTGTGGCGAACCAAAATTAACCCTTTGGAATACCAATTTTTTTCTGGTGATATTTTTTTAAGTCCCATATGATGGTTGGGTCGGTCGTGGGACTCGACCCTGCGTTCACTTGCAGCTAGCTTTGCTCGGGATCCCCAGAATCAACTACTCATCGAGATGACTCATGCTAAATCTAGAAGCACGCTAATGTGTTGCCATCAAATAATAATTATGGGACAAACCTTGGGCGGAACCTGATCATAAGTATGCATTTCTAATGTTCCGTTTTTTCGAAAACAAATCGGTGGACAGTGGACACATGATAGACCAGACCGTAGCAATTAAAATAAAATGGAAGCGAAAAAAGCTAACAAATTAACTGAGAAAAATTACAGCTCGTAGCACCATACTCACAGCCGTGAAAGGACAGGAATAAAAACGGATTAGAGTTCACTTGAACGAACGAACTATAATTTGAACTCCAATTCGCAAAACGTAAACCCACAAACACAAAATAGGCGCCATAAACAGTAAAATGCTACAAAATCGAAAGATACAAGTCCATCCACAAAATGAACACGTAATTACTCAAACGAACTAGAAATAACCACCTCAAATGACCTTCAAACACAAACACAGGCACAAAACTGCCTTAACTAGGAGTCAAATGCACTCAAAATACACATATACCCACTCATACGAAACAGACTTTCTTTCTGACATAACCAATGTTCAAAAACAGTTCTTGTCCCCTAGTATTGGAGTTCAAATTATAGTTCGTTCGTTTTTTTTCTAAACGGCAAAGCCGTTTTTTGCTCAGTTAATGTAAGTGACCAAGTCGGTTTTCAATACTCTTTGTAACGAATTCGTTGGTCTATGACTGTTTGTATCCTTTATCAATTTACCCTTTATCTTCGATGCACGCACAAGATCCACTGTTCGACTACAGTCACTTTCATACCCAAGTACACAGAATATAGTTTTTTTTTATGCTTCTTCATCAATTCTTGTGAAAGTACTCATTGCAAAATTCGTTTCTGTAGCAAACCCTAGATACTTTGGGTGGTGTATTGTTTCTTAAAATTGGCGCAAAAGCAGCCATAACGTTCGGCACAGACTTGATTGGTACAGCCAAAGTATACTTTGACATTACATTGATGACTAAGTAGAAACTTATCCCCGTTTTGATGAGAAAATGCTGTCATATCGACGAAATCCACTTCCCAAAGATCATTTAGGGTTAGAACATTGACAATCCTACGCAGAAAATTTCGTCTTGCTGGTTTATGAAGCTCATGAACTAGCTCGTCCTTTTTTTTGTTATTCATCTACAAGTTTGTTCTGATGAGAGCCACCACAAGCCAACTTAGATGACTCCAGTACCCTTAATCTGTCTACCAACTGGTTGTGATCGTTGCAATGTCTGAATTCCACTCACATTAGCTGAGCTTTTTAGTCATTCCTGTACTAGTTTTCGACACTTTCATATCTCCCAAATTGGTTTTACAATTTTCAAATATTTAAATATTTTAAATATCATATTAGTATCTTTGAGGATGCTAGCATAGGATGCCAAAACATCCGGTGAATAATTACTATCTAGCAATTTTTAAACAGCAGGAGCATCCATAATTGTGAACGCTCCTTATGTTGCTTTCCGGATACTACGCAGTCGTTCTTGACTATTTTGACGATCTTGTCCCCAATCACTATTTTGTGGGTCTCGAAGTTGTGATGCAGGCCAAACACAGGATTAACATTTTTCTACTGAGTAAAGCAGAGTCTTATAGTGGGCAGAAATATCTCCCATTATTTCATTCCAAGAGGAAGAATGGAGGGGGGTGTTCAAACATGTCAACTGGCTGAATGATTGGAAAGCGTCTGCATATACTTGTGACCTTTACTAGTTCTAGCATACTTGAGCAACGGTGTCACTGGCACCGCTTCCGCACTGACGGGAGCTGGTGATTCTTCCACGCTAGTAGATGATTCTACCAGTCTGGCAGGTGGTGCTTCTGTCTGGGGCAGTTCATATTCCTCATAGAACCCAAATTCCTCTTCGTTATTGACCCATTCATCTTGTTCATACTTGCAAAGTTTCAGGTAAAACTTTTGTGAAGGAATTTCTTCTTTATTATCTTTGGAACTAGAAGGTGAGGGTGTTACAGTTTTTATTGATGTTATAGTTTTTAGAGGGTCAGTCACCGGCTTCAAAAACACCTTTAACGCTTCTTTTTTGCGAATTTCTTATAGGGCAACGACTTTTCACTCATTCTTCATGTTATTCACGACCTCTCTTTCTATCATAATATTAAACATGTGCTTGTAATCCCCTCGTTAACGTTCTTGTTTTATCGATCGTTAGAAAGTTGAATGGATGTTTGGAAAACGTTCTACACGTACGTTTAAACTCGTTAAAATCCATGTCTCCTCAACATGATGTTTATAAATGTGTGTCAAGTTTAATTTGTCATGTAGAAATAACACTAGCAAGTTGGTTGGGACATTGGTGTTGGAATGTTGTCCCTGGGCGAACTACCTCTCTATTATGTTTAGTTTATCCAGAAATATGTTGTCAATTACCAACCTGTTACGAATGGGCTTTCTTCGAGAGAGTTGCTTTTCGAGTTTGGTAAACACAGCTTGTAACTTACGATTTTTTGACTGACAAAGGGTGTTGTCGTAGGTGATCGAACTACCATTACATAAAAAATAAGAGGTTCATTTCCCACAGTTTGCCTGCCGATGCCCAACGATCATGCAGCATATGTTAGACGGCAAAAAGGGGTGTTTAGATTCATCAAACCCAAAATCGAAATTTACTACCACCGCAATATTTTTATTATATTTCGCAACTGTTTATAAAACACCAAAAACAATTGATACGAATGGCATAAGCCAAAACATAGTCCAAAACATGGATGTATTTGCGAAAGATAATCTTTACTTTCAACTTGGCTTTTACATTAGTTTTAAGGTTAAAAAAGAGGGTTTCATTAGATCCAAGTTGTGGGTAATTTTAAACCTCTGGAAAGATGCAGCATACAAACAGGTACAAATGACCGCAATGAATTTGAACTCTTTATGTACTTTATACATTATACTGTACACCCAAGGGTAAATATATTTTCAACGGCATTGGGGGAAACAAGTCTCTGTAACTGTCAAACTAGTAGAGTTTGTATAATGTAGAGTAAATCACATCTTGTAAATTCACATTGGCACACTCTCCGGCTTTCCATATCGTGGTGGGCAGTTTGACTTTACTGAACGCTCTCCTGTAGCGACGAAGCTTTAACATTTAGGTAAACTTATCAATATTGATGGTGGTTAGTGGTCGATGAAAACTTATCAGACCTTTTGTTGCTTCAAGTAGATTCCTCTTTCTAAGGGCTGCGCCTGGCTACGAGCTGTCAATGCCTTTTTTAAACTCAACCCGTTTCCTTCCATCGAAAGGTTGTGTCGTCTAGCCTCTTCCAATGCTTTTGCATCCTCTTTGCATTGTTTACTGCCGATGCTATAGCAACTCCTCTTGTTCCTAAAGCACCAACACCACCAGCAATGGCGGCAATTAACGGAATTAGGAGAGGTAAGAACCCACGGCGCTTTACACTCTTCTTTCTTCGACGTTTCTGTTTACTTTTGGCTACCATTTTTTATTTTTCCTCTTTTTTAATACAAAACCTCGGCTTTGCCTCGGTCCAACTTATTATTCATCATTTGGTCGCTAATCACAAGAGCATGACATCTCTCATTAACAGCTGCCACTGCATCAAACCGCATCTGCACAATCATTCTCTTTGTTGCAGTCTATGAACACGAATGGGTAGGTAGTCTTGAAATCAACGGGATCTACGCATACGTGGCTGCTGCCATAGATTGAGTTTCTGAAATCCATAAACCTCTGATACAATGTTGCATAATCGTCACTTCTAAAGTTAACATTGAGGACCAGTTAGGGATACCATTCACTATTTAGCATCATGTGACAATCCATCAAACTACAATCACCAAAGGTGGCTGGATTCTTAACTGCATCATTTGCACGATTGGTAGAAAATTCCAGAATGATTCACCTAATGTTTTCAATGGCAGAGGTTGTGATGAAGCGCCAAGTGTGGGATGTAGTGGTTGGTACCTCGGTGTTGTCGTAGTGCAATGCTTAAATCCTTGCTTAACATCATCGCTCCAGTCGACTAACTTGTAGAGACGTAATTTCTGTTAAATGACTTCGGATGCTCCATTGCTTTTCATCACGTTCATGATGTGAAGAATACCCCACCCAATGAGGTATTGTTTAAACACCACCAAACAAAAGCAAAGAGCAAATAACTCATGGAATTTATGAATTATTACTGTGGCAGTGGCATATTGCATGAGGTAAACAAATGGATACTTCGATGTGTGTCAATTATGAGTAGAACCATTTCACTATCTTTCGTCAACTGGCAGGAATCACAAGTTCTTACTAGTTTTTCCAGGTTCTCATCTATACCTGGCTAAGATGCGAGCGTGCAAATGTTTTGATCTTAACTATGTCACCCCTTATGAAGACGATGTATATACGTGAGTATACCTCAGTGTATATTCATGCTTTATACTCAGAAAGCATACCATTGAGTATACCATTTTTTTAATACCTGTGTATACAACCAAGGTGCACCCAAATGTACACACAAAAGTATACCAACGTGTATACCTCGGTATATAAAAAATGGTGGGTACTATATCCAGAGTGAGGGTATACTTCAGGTATACCCATCATGTATACCTTGGGTACACCCATGGAGTCTACCTTGCGTATACCCAAGTTGCTTGCTTTTGGTATACATTAAGGTATACCCAAGGTTTATACTTGAATGTACCCCTATAGTGTACCAACATATACCCTAGATGTATACTCAAGGTATATAATTTTGGCACGATTTGAGGTATACCTCAGGTATACCGTAAATTATGGTATAATCAAGTATGGTCCAAGGTACACACTCAAGAGTAATACATCAGGTATACTCTATGTGTATATCACGGGTCCCTTGAGTTACACATTGAGGGTACCGAAAGTATAACTTGGATATACTCTTCGGGTAGGAATGCAGCAGATGTGCATTCTGGTATAAATCTTGGGTAAACCTTTATAAATGTGTACCAAAAGCAAGCACCTTGAGTGTTCATACCTCTGTAGGTATACGATTTTTTGGTAAGAGGGTAAGAGGGTCTCGGGATGCCTAAAGTAACTGTTCCTCTTTAGGACAAACCAGAAAATTAAACCATTAGCAATGACCTGCAGCTGCTATTAGGATCCTCCATCTGTACTTTGGCACAGACACACCCACAGGGTTTGACATCAAATGTAATCCAAACTGTCAACAAGGAGCAAGACATCTTAGAACACTTTTGTAAGGTCGCGCTATTTGCAAGATGACTTGAAAAAGATAGTGAATGCCGTCGTAAAGAGGAACGGTTACTTTGGGCATTACTAGAACCTCTTACTTGCTAGGGTCAATGACAAAAAATCATATAAAACAACTAGCACTCCGTGAAATACTAAAAGCAAGCGAGAATTCAGTGTCGAAGCATTACTTGAACCTTCAAAATTACAGAACTGAATCCTAATGCTATGGCTACGTCAACTTGATAAACTGGAGTTTTGTTTGTTCACAGAACCTCGTTTCACAATGCACATCAGACTGAGGAAATATCATGTATGTTGGTTGAAGAAGTTAAAATCATAGAGCTACCTTGCCATACACAAGCAGAAGAGAACAGTAAAACTGGTCACCAAGGAATCCGAGTTCGTAGGTGGGCATAAGAACAGAGACAGCTACATACGAACAACACTCGACAACAGGAAAAAATCTTCAAACCGGAATCGAAAAAGGATTTCAAGACCCAACTACAATTTTTCGTAGCTAAGACCATACCCTTGTACTATGGTTGCTTGGGAAGGGTTTGGGATGTAATTTTTATAAAGGTAAGTGAAGGTTACTGAAGGGAAACTTAAGGGAAACTGTCTATTCATAATTAAATTTTACAGGCTTACTGTTTTTTGAACGTTTTACTGCTGGCATGGTATAAATATGAAAAACGAGCGCGAGATATGGATCGAAAGTAACTGAAAACTTGCTTTTTTTCACTAAAAATACACTATTCCTTTTGTATATTTTCTAGGCGAGAGACCTAAATATTGTCCCATCGTAATTAAATTTTAGAGGCTTACTGGTACTACTATTTTTTAACTTTTTTATGCTAGTCTGGTATAAATATTCAAAACAAGAACGAGATGGACTGAAAATGTCTGAATACTGACTTTTATCACTAAAATCCACTATCCCTTTTACATATCTTGTCGGTGGGAGACCTAAATATTTTCCAATCGTTACTAAATTCTGCAGGCTTACCGGTAGTATTATTTTGCTACGTTTTAGCGCTAGCCTGACATAAATATTCAAAATAGGAGCGAAATATGAATTTGAAACAGATTTTTTTCACTAAAATCCACTACACCCTTTAATGATGGGACCGGCGGCAAACCTAAATATTGTTTGATTGCATTGAAACTTTTTTGGCTTACTAGTGGGACTATTTGGTCAAGTTTAAGACTAGTCTGGTACGAATATTTAAAAAAACAACAAAAAATCACTATTTTCGGCCCACCCTACTGGGAGAGGGAGTGAGGGAGCTCCCCCAACCTTCCTAGACGACCACAAAGTAGGCATAATCGAGTTGTCAAACTGATATTTTCTCACCACAAATTCCTATTTCCATGAAGAGGCCTACATGGAGGTTTAGCTCACTCCCAACACAAGGCACGGCGAAGTTTTTCCATGAGAACTAGTTAATTCCATTGCCATCATTCAGTCAGTTACCTCGCATGCATGTGACTGTAGGAGAAATACGTGAGCTCACAACCTTTGGCAGTTCAGTACCTTACTGAGTGAGAAAAAAAGGCTTTCTGAAAATTTGCACATTTTGAAAATTAAATTGGAAGAAGAGGTCACAAAATAGGGGTTGCCTCCCCCCAACTAAGTTCACATAGGTGGCAGTGGTAGGTGACTTTATTTCAAAATTTGTTTCTTGCCAAATACAAAAACCCGTTCACTGGGTATACCTTTTTGTGCCGTCACTTCAACTTTGCCTGGCCTAAATAGTGTGTGCTTAAATATCTACTCCTGAATATGACTGTATCCTTTGCTGATAGTTTTCCCTGCCCTCTCGTGGGTTCTGTTCACGCTAGTAGCCTTACAAACATTGCAGTCAGCTTTGTGGTTGAAAATACTGTTTACTAATTGTAGGTCTACGAGTCTAGCAAGAGATATTTTAATGTTTTTTTCCCAATCGAACAATCCTTAAGCGACTAGTCAATATTTATGAATGGGGGAGGCAGGGGAAGGTAGGCAAAATAATTTTCAAGAAATATAAATTTAATATGACCCTAACTTCTAAACGCAGCAAAATGTAGCAGTGTTGGTTTGCAGCATGATTACGTAAATAAAAAAATTACACTGCAACCTTTTTTTTTGTCACAGCAGCAGCATTCAGAAATTCATTCGATAAAAAAACACTTGCCCCTACATCCAAAGGTGCCTTGAATGCAACATCTTCTCCCCACACCTCCCTGGGCATTAATATCGACTCGGCCATAACTGCCCAATAGAATGATTACTGAACATAGATAGGTCTGACAATTTAAGAAAAAAACATAAAATTGCTTCTTAGGAGAGTCTTCTTATCGTAGTAGGACATAGTCCTTCGATCAATAGCTATCTAGCGTACACAGATTCAAGATTGGTACCCGGTCAAAACGCCAACACCCAAAAGGCAGACACCAAAAGGCCGACAGATGAAAGGCATGAGGCCAAAACGCAGACAGGAACAAAAGGCCGACATACTAAAAGGCAGAACGGTACGAAAGGCTGAATTACTAAAAGGCAGACAGGTATAACAGGCCGACATTAAAAAAAAATTTAATTTTAATTCCTGTTTTATTTTTCAGTATGTTATGGAATCATTTAGACGCTTAAAAAGGATTAAATCTACAAAAGGCAGACACTCTCACACCTTACTTCTGATTATTAATTTCTATTTTTTTCTTAATTTTAATTCCTGTTTTATTTGACAAATCATTTGGAATCATTTAGACGCTTAGAACTGTTTTTTTTACAAACTTTAGTTTTAACAAGTGAACCATTTTTCCCCAAATTGTCTTCATTTTGCAAGAGGGGGAAGTTAAGAATGCGTAATAGTGCAGGGGTTTAGGCTATTGATGACAAGTGGAAGGGGTACAACACTTTTATACTTGAACGCTCTGTTGTGAATGCTGAAACATGAATTATGGGAGGGGAGGATTATAAATTCTAGGGAAGGGCTTCGTTACTATAAACTTTTTTGCTGCTATTTAAGAAAATGGATGTATTAAATCACAAGGAAATTTCTAAAAATGTAGGCTAAAAATAAATAACTGCTCGTGTATTAACAGAAATTTTCGAAATTTGTGTAGACGCTCATTCAAGTAGACGCTTACACAAGTAGACTTTAGTTTTAACAAATAAACAATTCCCCCCCCCCCCACGCATTGTTAACAACAACACAACACAACGTATTTCCTGTCTTCATTTTGGAGGGGGAGGGCAAACTTGTTTCTGAAATACACAAAAAAACGGGTGACAGGTAATGTTCTGAAAGAAAAGCTAAAAAGCAGACACTTATAATACTTCCTTATAATAAAGTAAACTATCCACATTTAGTAGGGTTGTACTAAAAGTGCTAATTTATTTTTGAAAGTGTTTTCATTCATCTAGCCTGAAAGATAAAAAAAATAGTAAAAAACAGCATGGGTGTGATCTGTACATGATCGCAAAACATGTCGGCTGTTTACAAGATTTGTTGTAGCACGTCCATTGCAGTAGCCTCCTTCGTTGTTCCTATTCTTTTACGGTGACCACGTCTATCACACTCTTAATAGTACAAATCATTTCGCTGCTTATTTTTCGTCATCAAGTAGCCTTTTTTAACCCTTCAGTCCTCCCTTTTGTGAACAAACTTCTTTGCAGACCTCTTGCTCTATTTCTCTTTGTCTACGTATGAGGTACAGCATTCGTTTCCTCCACACCTGAATTTTAGTATTTAAATTATTTGATATTTTCCCAAATATCAGAAATAAATGTATAGTTATTAAGACCACCCCTTGATTTCATAATCCTCCCCTCAAACAATTCATGTACTAGAATTCACAAGAGAGCATTTTTTGCAGTTTTCCCTTGTCATCAATTGCCTAAACCCCCTCCACTATTATGTCATTTTTAAATTCTCCCCCCCCCCCCCCGAAAAATGAAGACAATGCGGGGGAAAGAGGTGTACTTGTCAAAACTAAACTTTATGGAAAAAAAAAACAGTTTAAAGCGTCTAAATGATTCAAAATGATTTGTCAAATAAATCAAAAATTAAAATTAAGAAAAAAATTGGAAATTAATAATCAGAAGTAAGGTTTTAGGGTGACTGCCTTCTGTGTGTTTAATTTAGCGTCTAAATGATTCCATAACATACTATCAAATAAAACAGGAATTAAAATTCAGAAAAAAATTCTTTGGTATGTCGGCCTTTTGGAGTGTCGGCCTTTATACCTGTCTGGCTTTAGCATGTCGGCCTTTTGTACCTGTCTGCCTTTCGGTATGTCGTCCGTTTGTACCTGTCTGCCTTTTAGTATGTCAGCCTTTTGTACCTGTCTGCCTTTTGGCCTGAATACCTTTCATCTGTCGGCCTTTAGGGTGTCTACCTTTCGGGAGTCGGCTGTTGACCCAGACCCTTTCAAGAACACGTTGCCACACACAAAAGCGTAGGTTACGCTAGGGCTAGGGCTAGGCCTACGGTTTTTTAAACTCTTCGGTTACCTGCATTCGATCTCATAAAAAGAACGAATCATGGCTTTCTTGTGCTTGTCGCCATCATTTTTTGGGGTTCGTTTGTCCCCTAGGCCGTGGCTGATTCGTGATTGTTAAAAAATACGTTATCCGGAAATCCGAAGCACGTTTCCTGCAAGTTTAAAATCACCCAACAAACAGGGCGCTCATCCTCGCATTGCGCATGATCCAGCTCAGAGCCTCCTATAGTCCATAACAAACCACGCCATAGAAGGTGCCTAAAATCTACCACAGACATAGAAGGAGAAGCAGTTCTGTAGGTGCTGTCGGCCTTTACTGCAGGAGGCTTTGTCCAGCCCCAACTTCACGGTGACAGAGTCCCATAGCTCCGCCATTCTCTCCCCCCTCGACTCCCCTACCAACCTCTACTTCCCTCGACCAAGCAGGTAGTTTTTGTTTGTGCAAACTCCACTTGCACCCAACTTGTTTTGACAGCAACTATTGCTAGTTGAAAAGAGATTGTTTAAAATAGGAAGACGGGTTTTACACCATAACTGAAAAGTACTCTACATTAGTGGTAGTGTTACTGAATTGTGCAGATCGATTAAATTATACGAATCATTAATTTTTTTCACATAGCCCAAAAACATATTTCGAACGCAATCCCAAGGTTAAAGTTCCCAAATATTTATTTTGAATTTGTATTTATCATTTTCATTTGAAAAAAGTGCAAGAAAAAGTTTTTTTTATTTTCACCTATCATTTCATAATTTTTTTTATTTCAACCGAAGTTAAGTCCCTGTCTAGGTCAGCAGTTCAATGAAGTTCGTAATAATTTATTAATTCTTGATGGATAATTTCTTTTATCACGTTCATAATTTCTACTCGCTTTTGTTTATTTTCTCCTCCTGGACTGTTAATATTTATTTATTTTCTCCTTCACTCTCTTAGGGATTGCTTCCCCTTCACTAGTCTCATTTTCCCTTTTTAAAAAACGTGCGGTAATGTTCAAAATTGAGCCGTTCATCTATACGAGCGTCAGTTTGCTTCACATAACATAAGACTCAAAGAAATGTATTTATTTTTTTGACATTACGAAACGAGATCAAACTGCGTTGTTCAGAGCAGTGAAACGATACAAAAGAATACTCTATATTTGAAATTCCTGTTGTGAAAGTAACAACTGACATTTGTTTAAATATATCAGATCTTCAAAGGTTACAAAACGGTCAATTGGAGCGTGACAAATGCTTCTTTACACGAGAAATAAACGTGCGTCTTGACTATTTTCGAAGTTACTATGGTTACACAATGGTGCAAAAATGAGGTTGAACCATCTTAAACAGACGGTGTAATCATGTACGTTCACAGTCCTATGAAAGTTGTGATATCCACCCAAAACCAAAACTGGTAGAAAAACCCGCT
>JAHWFP010145922.1:119031-159228 GCA_023313725.1 Lithobius niger
AATGCCAACCAGGTACTGAAACTAGACAGTTGCACCATCTATGGGCATTAATTGTCACTAACCCAGCACCATCTGTTGATAAAATGGGGATCTCAAAAGTGGATTAGTGCTTAAAATGAAAGTGAAAGCCATGAATCAAAATAAATGCCAACCAGGAACTGAAACTAGACAGTTGTACCATCTATGGGCATCTATGGACATCTATGAGTTTTATGCCCATTGTGTTTTATGCGAATTCTTTTGGCACCTCCCACCTGGAAGGCATTTAATTTAGATTCCAGAGTAATTTCTAAAAGACCATTAAACTGCTGCATCAGAACCGCTTTAGTGGTGTCACTGATAAACAGCTCCATGAGAGCTTGAAACTGATGCACGGTGGCAAGCAGAGCATCTTCGTTGTTGGTGCTTTGATCTGGCGTGCTTGACTTCCACTGGCGATGCATTGCTACTTTTACCTTTTACTTTTGGTTGTAGACATCAGCGAACTCTTTCGAGTTCAGAGTGGTTTGAGGAGAACCACATTTCAAAGTTATAATTTCTTCATCGGAGTCGGAATTAACAATCAATTTTGCCATGCGACTCAAAGCATAAACTGAAGGGTTTGGTCAATGTCTCTTTATAAATAAAATAAAATAAAAGTAATGTTGGATGCGTTTTCTTTTCCTTCAGTTGTCCACTTCGCAATGAATTTCCAGCAGGTGATGCCTGGCCGGTGCTACATTTTCATTTTCTGCCGTCAATATCTACCCCGTTTGAATTTCTAAAAGCACTCCCTCATAGCTTGCTACACTGGTTGTTTCCCCGGCCTGTTTGAGTATGGTAATAGGTGCTTTCCCAGTTCTGGCCAAAGAAAACTTGAAATACGTTATTTATCCTAGCCGCAACGAGAATGGTTTTGACTATGCGACCTGGATGACTTACCACATAGTATTGCAAACCGTTGTCAGCCAGCTATTTGACGTTATCCTTAGTTTCTAGATTGCTTCAAAATGAGTAGATGCATCATCTGTAGGGTTGACTTTTTTTGTGGAGGCATCAGAATCGTTTGTGGATTTATTTAAATTCGTCAGTTTTTGTCCATTAATGCTCCGATTCATGTCCCAATCTAAACTCAGTTCTAGGTTCCGTTTTCAGGTATCCAAGAGTTAGGGCGTCAGTGTCGTTTGCCGAAAGGCCTACATTTTCAATTTTGTTATTTTTTGCATCGAATGGCAGATTGAGTCCCGCTCGACTCAAGAAATTATCCACCACAACGATGGAGGGTGATGGAAGAGGAGAGACTTGGGACGCTTAACATTTCCAAATTTATCAACTTTCATGACTTCTTTTTCAGCATGTGAATAACTTGAAAAAATTGTCTCCTCACGACAATCCACGTAGAACGAATAAACAGTATTGACCACATAGAACCGCGTGTGCTTCTTGAACTCTCAGGTTATTCGTTCTAGGTTTGCCAAGATACCTCTGGAGTTCTAAGGGTGCTCTCATACCGAAGGAATCGACAAATATGAACAAGATGGGCCTTTACTGTAATATACAACCCAGTGTGTACCTTCCCCTCCGCTTGAGTCTTGCAAGTTAACTATTCCAGACTCTCCTGTCCAATGTCGTTGTGGAAGCAGGTCTTTAGTAAATGTACCTCTGAAATTAGTAATCCTGAGTTTCTTGGTGTATCTGTTCAAATCCACATTTGTCATAGGTCTGTTTAAAGATAAACCGGCTTTAGAAAGAATCCTTTTCCATGAGCTTTGCTGTTGGTAGTTTTTCTTATTTTTTTTGATGTTTTTTTTTTAATTCCCATTCTTTTCTGAGTGCCAGAGCTGCCATCGTTGCATTGTGTCTCTTAATCTCTCATAACTGTCTAGCATTATTCTTTGCAGCATACACGCTTCTAGCTATCGCTGCATCACTACCGGCGGAGGCGCCCAGCACTGCCAACGACGGCAAAAGTAACGCTGGTAGAATTCTTCCCTTCTTCACTTATGTACGAGAAAGTTTCAGTTGTAAACCTTTCCGCGTTTTCCGTGCTTTAAGTATTCGGCCGAGTTAAGCTGAAGTGACTAGTAATTTCGAGGTTCAACTGAGAGTTTCTAAGCCGAAGTTGCACAATTTTTCCTTTCTTGATCTGCTGTAGCATGCGTTTCTTTTGATTGGCACTCAAGCCAGTCGTTGTATACATGACTAGTTTAAGAAAAAACAAATAAAAATAAATAGATGGAATACGTCACACAGCAACTGCAATGTTATTTCGGTCTAATCTTAACTGCATTATCCAATCGCTTATGATTAGTGCCCATGCTTTCTTATTTGCTGGTATCTGAGCTCCGAATCTCATTTTTATCTGTACATCAATTACCGCCGACTTCAGCCGCTCACTTTTTTGGGTTAAATCAATCACTATTAAATGAAAATTCCTGCTAAAAGTCGAGATTTCATAAGCGGCCCCAGCCAACAGCAATCCTCTGCCGTAGTACTGTCGTCTGAAGTTAACAATCATATGAAAGCTAGCGATGATCCAACAAGGTTTTTCCGTAGCACTCGTACTAATAAGACACTAAGCGGCCGTTGATGATGTAGGCAGATCTAATTGATCAGAATGACAATGTCTAAACGCTAACGGCGCACTCGTGCCAGAATAGATCAACTTGTACAACTTATTTTTCTATACGTCAGAGGGGATTACGTCAGGAAGATACCAGCTCACTTGCGCTAGAATTATCTTGCCGGCACTGACCCCCATGTCTTTAAATATGGCGTTGTTATCCACAGATTGCGTCAAAATGAGTGTTTGACGAAAGCCGTATAAAATCTTGGTATAATCTTCCATGAAACCGAGGAGGTGAGACAAGGGTACAGCGAATGTAAAACTGCCTCTGGGAGAATGACTGAAGAGAAGGTCCCGCTTGTGCTTGAAGATGGTATTATTGTCAGGACATGCCATTCTAGCATTACCGCTGTCGAGAAGCCAACCCCTGTCTTCAGGTCCATAACTAACAATACCTTTTATCGTGCTGGTGATCCCAGGAAAGTTAAGTTGATCTACTGTTTTGTCACCTATTAGATTCTGTATGTGAGAGAAAAGGAAAGCCACGACATTATTGACCACAGTTATCTTATCTGTGGCAGCGTAGAACTGCCATCTGCGCTTTTAAGGAGAGATCCCTTAACATGAAGGTAACTCTGGTGAGATGAGTGAAAAGATCCTAATTTTCCACCATGATTCTTATTTCGGAATTAACCTGGGTCAAGTTCGTCCCGACTATCGCAGAATATTCATGACAATTATGTTCGACTACCGATTCGTCAATGACAAAAGGATCAGAATTTTCGCTCGTTTCCATTCTGAGCGAGGATTAGTTTCTCCACGAATTCAAAGTTAGTGGGACTCAGGAATTGACGCCTTTTCGCTCGGTAGGTTTCGTTTCCCCTCAAAGGTTAAGCGGTCTATCAGCTTGGTCTGTCAGCCACATGCACATAGAGTGAATAATATTTTTTTGTAACAGGCAGGTACACCAAATTGTGCGGGGACTGAATAATCTTGTCGGCAGGAGGGACAGTCGGAAAGAACGAATAGAAGTTCGGTTGCTTCTCTGATTTTTAGTTTTAGTAGACATGACGTTTTAGTACTTTACAAAAATATAAATACCCTCGACAGACGTATGTTAATATCAACAAAAACCTCAGATAAACGTATGGTAATGTCAACAAAAACGCCGACATGTCATTGTCAGTCTAGCATTTTTGTATACCTTTGGTCCAAAGGTTTAGTTTTCTCTATGAGCAGGAATCCGTAGGGAACAAAGTTCCACACGTCGCCACACATGCGACGAAACTCTTCGAAAATCATGTCACCGCTAACGTGGTTGTTGAAAACGTTTTTGAGGTTTGCTTTATCGTGCCTGAAGAGAATTATAATGTTGGCATTATCCTGAATAACTCGCTTAGGAATCCTACTGTAAGTCTGACACAAGTAAAGGATGGAGGCATCCGCGTGCCTGCCATAGGCAAAATGGCGTTTGATTCTGTCTTGTTTCTCAATCATGAAATCGTCCAATAAAATTACTGATTTTTTACATTGTAATTCTTCTGGTGGCAGGATATCCTGGTTGTTGCTGCAAAAGGAAGCTACGTCCGGCCAAACTTCCTCGAAAGCTCTCCTGAGATGTAAATATTTATTTTGAAATAAGGACTTGGTGTATACACGCAGGCTGTCGTAGATTCAACCAACCTGGATTGCAAATGAAATTAATAACCAAATTGGTCTTTCCACAACCGGCAGAGCCACAAACGATACACGTTACGTCCTCTGGAAAATTCAGTAAATTACCAGTCGATTGGTGTTTATTGATATCGGCCATGTCGTAATTTAATTCTTTCATCTATCAGGTGCTCTAAGGAAAAAATGGTATTTTGATAAATACTCTACGATTCAAGTATCTAATCTCATTTTATAAATACACACAGATGTACTGCATTAGTTACAGCCAGTAAAAATGTCAGCAATTACATTTTCATAAATAAATAGAGATGTACTGCCTCAAATGCAAACGAGTTACAGCCAGTAAAAATATCAGGCACATTGTGACTAAGAATAATATTACAGACAATTGCTGAAGGGCGAGTGTAAAATCTGTGGCACGAGGAAAGCTCAGTTTCAGAAGAGTAGAGGCAGTTGTAGAGGCAGTTGTTGAACAGTGCAATAGACAAGTTGCCGGTTGAACTTCACATTCTGGGATACAAGTATTGTGGTCCAGGAACAAAACTGAACATGAGGCTGAACAGAGGCGATGCTGCTATCAATTCTCTGGATGAGACCTGCAAACAGCACGACATCGAATACTCTGCCAAACCAGACTTGGAACGAAAGCACCAAGTTGATAGAAAGTTGGCCTCTGATGCGGTAAAATTAGCAACATCTAGGAAAGCGGGTCTGAAAGAGAACTTGGCGGCGGCGGCTTCTACCATTAAAATGAAACCATCCGAAGTAACTAAATGCGATGAACTGTAGATCAAAAACATATTGCTGAGAAAGAACCCTTCCAAAAAGAACGAATAGTTTCAAAGTCAGAGATTTAGTAAGAATGACAACGGCAAAATCTGTATTCGACAAGGGATATTTGCAAAACTTTACCAACGAACTGTTTGAGGTGAGTGAAGTAAAAAAAACTCAACCAACTTGCTACAGGTTGCTCGACCAACTGGGTAGTAAAACCGAAGGCACTTTTTATGATCAAGAGTTGAAGAAAACTAACGTGCTGGATCTGTTTTTAGTCAAAAAGATTCTGAAGACTAAAAGAGTGGGCGGGAAAACTCGTTACCTCGTCAGATGGAAAGGTCACGACAAGCGCTTCGACAGTTGGCTTGATGAAAAGCCAGTTGTTCTAGGAAAATTTATCCATCAATGTGATCGCTTACAACGAAGAGAATGGGTTGTTTCCCCCTTCGTGCGAGCAGAAATATTAAAGGCACACCCATCGATCTTCTTGTAATTAGCAACAAAGAGTTAATCGATACTCACACCAACAATTATCACTACTGCGCAATAGCGAATTTTGAAGAATTTCTTTGATACCAGGGTTTGGGGAGCAACCCACAATACTACTGTAGAAACTGTTTCGCCGCATTTTCGAAGGTATGGAGGAGAGAAAAATAGGCACTAGAGCGCACAAGAATCAATCCAATCCATCACCTCAAGTTCTCGCCATAGATGCAGTTTACGGCATTCTAAAATTTACCGCTTGTATCGGAGTAAAAAATAGTGGCTGGACTAAAGAAACCGGGCGAAAACATTTTGAAATTCCAACATTTCAATCGAAGAAATGCCTTCCCATAATCATGTACTTTGATTTCGAGTGCCTCCTCAAACTGACTGCCCCATTAAATCCTTCCTTGAACAGAACAGCATGATGAAAGTCAACCATCATCAACCTTGCAGCTTCGGTTGCTACAAAATATTAAAAACAGTCCAGCCACTATATTTTACTCCGATACAAGAGGTTGAATTTTAGAATGCCGTAAACTGCATCTATGGCGAGAAGCCATTCGTTCTTCTGATAGACAAAGTTCGGGATCACTGCCATGTTACGGGGCAATTCAGAGGAGCTTCTCACTCTAGTTGCAATCTGAATGCCCAGGAGCACACCACGATCCCGGTGGTATTCCATGGTTTGGAAGCATACGACATGCATTTACTGGTAAGAGCCGCACACCACAAGTTTAAGAAAGTATACGTCCTAGCGAGAAACCTGCAACGCGCTCAATCGCGGCTTTAGAATGATATGGAATTTCTTGAAACAACTTGGGAAGGCACATTGGTTCCATTCAGACGTAGACCAAGTCACTGTGTATGAAATATTAACCCGTTAAGGGATACTACCCCTATGAATATGTTTCGGACATGAAAGTATTCGAAGACGAGTCGTTACCGCGTAAAGAAGCCTTTCATTCAAAGCTCAAAGAAGAACGCCTAACTGACAAACAGTACGATCACGTTAAAAAGATTTGGAGTTTGCTGAAAATCGAAATGTTTACCTCGTACCACAAAATATATCAGACTGACAGCTTGCTTGCTTTTGGCAAATATCTTTGAAGAATTCTGCCAGATTTATTTGCGAGACTACAGCATAGATCCATGTTATCACGTCTCCACCGCGGGATTCAGTTGGGCAGCAGCTTCAAAGATGACCACGGTGGAACTCGAACTATTTACTCACTCCAGCAAACATAACTTCATCGATGCTGGTATACGGGGTAGTATTTGTTTTATTGGTGAAAGGTACGCCAAAGCCAACAACCAGTATATACCAATCCCAATTGAGCCCGTATTGCATCCATATTTATTTAACACTTATCGAGCCCAATTGGCTTTCTGTCCAGTATATACCAGAATCCTACGACCCAACAAAACCTAAAAAGTACATCATCGAATGGGACGTAAATAACGCATACGGCTGGACCTGAGCCAGATGCTGCCTTACGATGGGTTTAGGCATTTGACGAAAGATGAGATTCGAGCCAGTAGTATAATAGGGCTAATTAAGCCACACAAAGGTCTACGAAGGTAGACTCCCATAGGATAACAAGGGAAAATGAAATCAAAGATGGCGTCTTTTTTTATTTTCCTTCTCGAAACAGGAAGTGACGTCACAGGTGTTTTAGTACGAAACTATCAACTACAGACACTCGCATAGGTTTAACATGGGCTGAAGAATGTAACGGGTTATTCAAGTGCTAAAATGCCTTTGACGTCATCACACGTCCGTTATGTGTTGAGAGTCGCCGTGAGAAAGGTGATTGGGTTGAGAGAGGAGGGGAGGGGGAGCATCGTAGCCTACAACAACAGAACTTTTCTTCGATTCATGGTCTGTTAGCCCAAAAAGATGGGGGGGGGTGGAGAAGTAGCAATGATGTAAATAGGATTACAAATTCCCATAGGATAACATGGGAAAATGAAATCCAAGATGGCGTCTTTTGCCTAAAAAGTCGTACTAAGCCCTATCCCATGTTATTTCAATGGGTTAGTATGTAAATGCAAAGTACAGGAACTCCATAGGTTTAACATGGGCTGACGGATGTCTGTACTTCACATTCACGTACTAAACTATCTATGACGTCATCACAGCGTGATTGGTTGAGTGAGGTATTTAGACAACCCCGAAGAAAGCTGATTGGTTGAGAGGCAATTCTTGGCAATCTCGTTGCGATAGAGGGTTGAGAGAAGAGGGGGAGCCCAGAACTTTACTTCGATTCATGGCCTACTGTTAGCCCAAGAAAAAAGGTCAATTACGTTATGTCGTTTAAGCTAACACGCATCAGTCAAATAAAAAAAAGGTTCTTACGAAATGAATGAACGAGGAGAGAACCGTATTGAGGGTTCGGGTTTTGGTGAGTAGTAAAGGGGGGCACTGCACCCCCCCCCCCTACCACTCGCCGCCGCTGCAGCTGCCCTGACCTCCAGCCCCCCGGCACATGGTCAGGCCGAGTTTCCGCAGACAGAAAACTATTTTAAAAATTCACCCTTCTGTCTTCCCATACGCAAATTTTTTTTGCGTTTCAAATCAGAAGCCGTAGAAGAATTAAAAGTTGTCTTATAAGAATAAAAAAATTCCCTACCTTCTGGCTGTTCTTCTTTTCCTCCAGCTTGGCAGGACAAACGCTAGGCAGGGTTTTTTCTTTCTTCTTTCGCCCTGACGAAAACGCGTTTGAGCCCTCCCTCTCTCTTTACCACAGCTCCATAACTGCACGAAAGGTAAAAAATTAATGTGTGCCTTCGGGATATTTTGAGGCTCGCAGTCAAACAAGAACTTGAGTTTTGCAGTGAACACGTGGTAAAAAAATTGCGCAAAAAATAAAAACTAGTGGAATGTATGATCCTCGAAATCAGAAATGTTCGATACCGTTTAACGTCAATTCATTAACAAAAAATGCAACAACAAAAAATAATGATGACCGCAGATATCACGGGGAAAGTGTGGTGTCCGAGTAAGAACAATAAAATCCATTAAAGAATGTGACGGAGATTTTCTGCTTTAAAAGGCTTACTCCTTTTCGCACACTTTGTTTCAACATTTTAGAACCGATTTTAAACGTGATGTATAAACAAAATAATTTAAAACTCCTACGCTCTCCTCCTTTATTTCGGACTATTTAAAGACGAACCGTCTCTCAGACCAGACAAGACGCCCCCCCCCCCCCCCCGACCCCCCCCGGAATCCCGGCTGGACGAACCTCTGGACAATTGGTAAGTTTTCTTTTTTTCTTTTTTAGTTTAAGGATTTCTTTTTCAGTAACTTTCTGTTCTGAGGTTCTGTTAAACAGAAAATAATTTTTCCCTCATATGTCACACGTAGAGGAAAAGATTGTCTAGTTTATTTTATTTTAGTCTTACAGTTTTGTTTTTCCGTGACTTTCTGTTCTGCAGTAGCAAACTTTGGAAATTATTTTTCCTTATATGCCACGCATCGAGGAAAGATTGTCTAGACAATTAGTAGTATTGGGTGAAATTTTATCTCGAGAGGTTTTAGTTACGTTTATTATGTTTCAGTCAGGTTTCAGTAATGTACTTGTTATGTCACTCAAAAAGGTTTGTTCTTTTTTCTGCACAGTAAATGAGAGTCAGATAGGTTTTCATCTCGCAAACTTTTCAATATTAAGGTATAGCATTATGTAATAGAAAGGTGTAACATGAACGCGCGATTGTGATTGTTCATTCACGTTGTATTTTTGTAACATCTAGTTGGTTATGTTACTCAAAAAGGTTTGTTCTTTTTCTGCAAAGCAAATGACATGCACACAGGTTTCGTCTTGTAAACTTTTCAATATTAAGGTATTGCATTATGTAATAGGAGGGTGTAACATGGACGTGTGTTTGGGATTGAAAAGGTTTGTTTCTCGAGCATCCTGTAACTCAAAACAAAAGGTTTACTTCTTGAGCAACCCACAGTAACTTCAGGAAATAAATTACTTAGTGCCCCCGGGATGTAGAAAAAAAATAACGTAGCGTCATCTAGCCAATTTTTAAAAGATCCCTGCCAAATAAATAACACAACGTATAACAACCGACATGAACATAGCTATACGAACATGTTGTATGTGCAGGCTACATATGTGTGCTAGGAAAAAACAATAATTGGGAAAAAAAGTAGGTCTATCCAAAAAAATGTAGGATCAGTGCAATAAAAGATCGGCAGAACGATGTGTTATATTTAACATCAACCAAACTTATATTGTGTCTGAACTGAACAGGAGCTACTTCGAACAATTGTGATCGAAGTTTACACTTTTTTACCCCTACCCAATTTTGTATTCGTTCCGCAGTTTTTTTGAAATTACGGAAAATGCTGCGTTTGTTCACTTAATAATTATGAAGGAGAGAATTTTGAACTGAGGGAAAAATTATTCTGTAAACAAGAAGCCAACAGTTCAGCTATCTACGGCAGCAACATCTAACAACTTTTTTTTAAACTGGTACATGCTGGAGGAAATTATTTTTCGTCATATGGCGGGCATCAAAAAAGGTTTTGCCCTCACTTTCTTTTCAAGATATTCTTGGCAATGAGTAGCAAAGTAGATATTGGGATAGATTTTGAAATTTTATCTCGAGCGGTTTCAGTCATGTTTTATTTCTGTAACACGTAGTTGTCATGTAACTCAAAAAAAAGTTTGTTCTTTTTCTTCAGAGCAAATGAAATTACTACAAAGTAGGCAAGGATAGTTTGTTCAGAATTTGAAATTTCATCTTGTGAGCTGTGTTATGGTTTTATTGTAAAAAAAAGGTTTGTGTAAACCTGAGGTTTCGTGTGATTATGCGGCGTGCATTTTTCTTTAAACAAAAGGTTTGTCTTTTTCTTCAGAATGAGTAGACAAACGTTTCGAATGAAAAAGTTACTTTTACAGCGAAAATTCAAATTCAATTGCACCACAAACACGAATTTTGAAAATCCCTGCCAAAGATTGGAGAATTAGCACAATCGTTAAATAGCACAAGCTGAATGACTGCGAAAAAATTCAAATTCAATTGTCATGGGAAGCTTGACTAACAAAATACTAAGAGGTTCCTAAGGAAGATCTGCATTGATACGGTCTGCGTAGGCTACTAGTCTAGGAAAAAATAGGACTGCATTGGTTTGAAGTTGGTGCAGACACGTTTCAGGATTTCAGTTGACCATCACGTTGTTAAAACATTCGATCAGCTCGCCGTCCGCACAACATTGACGACAGAAACAAGGACGTAACCGCTATGGCTTTCCTTTAAATATTTACAAACAATCTTTTATTAGAGAAAAAATTGTTACAACGGCTGTTTGTCTGGTTCTATCTGTTCACTTTTGGCCTCTGTAAAAAAATTTCTTCAATGTGTTCTTTCGAGACAGCAATTGGAACAATTTTATTTTTTAGCAACAAGCTCATTCCTTCTTTTACACGGCGGTTTCTTAAGCGTTCTACAGTTTTCGTTTGCCATGTCTTTCGTTCGAACTCAGAAGCTTTGCATTTTGACGGGAATTCGTAACAAGTGTTGTTTGCGATCGCATCTTTTTTTTTCTTTTTTAGCAGTATAGTATAGGGTTTCAAGTTTTAATTTTTTTTAGGACAACAAGACTACAAAAAATGCCGTCGTTTAGGTTTTTTTCTAATCAATAACTTAACGCTTCAATAAGGTTGCTAGTATGCAAGAGGGTCTGATATACTAAAACCTAAATCAAAAGCCAGATGATATTCTAGTCATAACCTTTGTCTCATCTCGCATTTGCATATGCATTCGTTTAGCATTTGTGTTCGAATTCGTATTTGCTCCTGAACGCAGCTTCATCAGATCAGCCCTAATGATGATGGGAGGAAAGCCGCCTTAAGACTAACCTACAGAGTACTATGGCTGAGGGTCTTAGCGACCTTCATACTAAGTAACGGATAAATAGGAGAGCACCTTGGCTGACGATTGATATGTGTTATCTCGAAACTAGCATGTTTTCTAAATGACAGCTACAATTTTTTCAGAATTCGAACGGGATCTTCGCTACACTTTTGATTTACCATAATTACGAAACCAACAATTTTGTACAACAACAATGTTACATATTCGTTTTTCTCAACGAGTTTAAAGTAGATATGTCTCTCTGCGGAGCTGTTGATACCGTGCATTGCTTTTGATGAGTCAAGCTCACCATGTGTAACACTCGAAGTTCTAGCAAGCACCCACCCACTCCTTGCTTGGAAAAGCATGGTGTTAATAACGTTTTTTCACTGGGTGACGACACTGTTTTCTCAGTAGGGCTGAATTGCCTGGTTCATACCAAGAGCGATAGTGCCTGCAGTAATTGTTACCGAACCAACTTTGAAGCTAGCATTATTGAAGCGATGGGTGACTTTGCAAACAATATTTCCGTCGTTATAGTTTATCTCAACACCAGCATATGTCTTAATGACGACTTGGTTTTAAAAGAAAGGTCTTTACAAGGCTGACAGAGTAGCTTTCCTCTTTTTTTCAATTTGTCGCAAAATTCCCGCATTACAAATAGAAACGAGCTGCTTTCCCAATACTCTCACACTCTATTGAATAGCGACAGTCTTCGACGCACTCCTCATATTTTTTTGTTAAACGCAAAAGATTTAGTAACGTTACATTCACACCTGTTCTTATAAGCAGCGAAAAGTGAAACACGCATCAACGCTCAAAAATACAGAAACGTGATACACGCCTTCGGAGATAAGAGATTGCATACACAAGCCATGAGCTCAAGATCGTATTGTTGTTTTTAGCCAGTACAGCTGGGCTAGTCCAATGATAATCTTGCGTTTGTAGAATAAAATTTTTTGTAGAGTTCATTTTTTTATTTATGTTTCTCCAACGCGTAGTTCATTAATTCTTCCCGTTCGTTTTTTTCCGTTAGTTGTTCCATATTATGTTAAGAAATGATGCCTGTTTCATCAAACTTTAGTTTACCCAAAACTACTTCGCTCTCCATAAGGGTAATGGACAAATCGCTCTCCATCCAGCAAAAAAATAATTCTTGGGGTAATAGAAGCACTGCCTCACCCAGTAAGGTTTTCATCGTATGGTTTCTTCACTTTGCCTTAGCATTTTTTAAAATCAATCTGCAATTGTTGTATACATTCGTGTGTATACATCTTGTTTTGTGTTAGCGCTTAGTTTGTCTTTAAGAACTAACGATATTTTTTTATTTCTGGCTTGTGAAGATGTTTTCCGTCTTGTACTTTACAAGCAGGAAGGATAGGCTCAAGCAGTTCGGTTCTTCGCATGCTAGCCTACCTGCCCGCAGGCATTGAGCGAACGCACCCTGCATTATTAAAGGAGCTCTGAATCTACTAGTAGGCCTAGGGAAGTGGTCACGGTTACCACGTTAAGTCTTTTAACACGGAGGTCTAAGGAAGTAAATCGTGACAATATCTCTTAATTAAAGTAATTAAATCCACTCGTCAGTGGCGTCATCTATCGGCTTTGATTATAAACCAGTTCGTGCGGTCGAATTTGTACGACAATAAAAGATAAAAAAAATAAATTACGAGACTGAAGGTTGGAGTTAAATGTTTAATCGTTTATTTTTTGTACAAACAAATATCCCGCAATTGGGAGAAACAGTTTGGTTTCGTTTGTATTTTTTTGTTCGTGATAAAACGCGTTTTCCTTTATCTTAAGACCTAAGAGTTTAGCAAAATTGAATACTTCTTTCCTAGGTCTTAAAAGAACAAGCCTTCTCACTGAGCGAAACAGTTTTGTTTTTCAACGTGCATGATGAGGAAAGAATAGTGCGGCATAAAATACTGAAAAAAGGTTTAATTCACTTGTGTGAAATATATGAAATGCAATTATTAATAATATTATAATGAAAAATATTATAAGTAATAATCAAGGTAATGGCGCTATTTGTGGAATTTAATCCATCAATCGATAATTTAAGTTTGGCATTATGTTATTTTTTAACTAGGATTATGGAGTATAAAACTATGATGCGGTTTAAGAGACCGGTGCTTTAAATCAGCCACCTGATTAATTTTGTCTTATGATTCATTTAGAGAATGTTTTTGTATTAACTCTCTCAATTACGATAGGCATAAATCTATGGTTAGCCCCACAGATTTCTGAACATTGACCAAATAGAAGCCCTGGACGATTAAGCGGGTATAACTTCCTCCCTAGAGTGAATCGGCCGGCACGCGCGCGTTCTATTCGTCGTTTTAAATCTACTAATATCTTCTGGAGGACGAATTTGAGTAATACAACTGAGCAAACTCTGTTGCTCTGGAAATTTCTGGACTTTTGCGCAATATTTTTTTGTCAGTCTTATGTATTGATGGACGTAAATAGCACGGCGTGATCCACAAAATCTAGGTAGCCTATTATTTTTCGTAAATACCCATCTTTTCTGAGGCCTGTTGTATGACGATAAGGATAGTTAGTTATTTTTAAAATTTGTTTTGGAAACTTTTTGTTACTTTCTTTGCGAACCTGTTGAGGAAAGGTTCGTCTATCATAACGACTGAACTCAAATACGATTAAATTTGTATTTAACATTGATGTGGGACGTCAGTTGAAAATCAGGAGCTTTGCCTTAACCTGTTCAACTTGTACAACATTTTTTGGGGGGTGGAAAGAAAGGGGGAATTCAAAAATCAGTTCAACTCTACAATGCTAAAAACAAGTTTGGTTTTCACGCTCGCGTTGAAAATGCTTAAAATTAATACTCTGCACCGTTCTGTTAGTAAACCAAAGTAATCCTCGGAGATAGTCATCAGGTTTCTTTTTTGGTAAACTTACATAGCAATCCCTTCTTTTTGCTCATCGTCATGGGATGGGCTGGTATGTATCAGCAGCGGGCACCTTTCACTCGAACATAGTGGGATACCAACAGCTATGAGTCTTCTACGTGGTGTATGATCAAAGGTTGGATGTGGGTGTTAGAGATGCCTGTTGACTGTTATTATTACGGTTTCGTTAGTTAGTTTGCTATTAATAGTTGGTTCATTCTACGTAAGTTAGCTTCTGTAGCAGGGCACATAGCTTTGGGCTGCAGCTCTAATAAACAGATTCATTCATTCTTGGAACGTGAAAAAATTCAAAGTAAAAATGTAAAATTTGCTGACAAAACCAAAGCAGCCTCCACCCTACATTCTGCCTACAATGAAAACTTGTAATTAACAGAGCGTCCTTCTGACGTCAAAGCGGGCAGGTTCTGACATTGGCACAAGAAATTCTTGGTTTCCTCATAATCTTATTTATTTATTTATTTGTGTAGGCCTTGCCCAATGGATTTGGTACTTAGCTTGGGGAACAGCAACGTGGTGGGCCTCATTTCTTTGCGGTTTGCATTGTGGTGCACCCAAATTCCCCTTTTTCGAGAACGCCGTTGCTGCCTTCGGGCTCTCTCTGCATGCTATCTCACCTTTGGCCAATCCCTTGCACCCTACTCACTCGGTTTGCGTTTCCCAAGTTCATTTTTCTGATGTTGTTAGAGTGAATTAGCGGTACGATGAAGTGGATTCTTATTTAATTCCAGTCGTGTGGGGAATTTTGGCTCCCGTGTGAAAGTTTTAAAATTAGCACAATCATTTCATGCTCACATCCCGTAATCGCGATTGTGTCCTCGCCATTCTAAACTATTTGAGTTGGGTCAGTGTCTAATGTCGGCGCGACGTCCGACAAGGCATCTGACCGTGAGCATGATTTTTATCCGTCTCCATGTTCGGGGAATAGGATTGACATAGGCCGAAAACGATTATATCACCCATTAGGGTTGATAGTGCTGTAGGTGTCGTCCCGCAGCGATATGCGTGGACGGTCACCAAAACAAGGCCTGGGATGTCGATGCGGATGTCCGACGATGCCGCACGCAGACGTCGGAAACTCCTCCAACTCCTCGGAAACTCCTCCCTCTTCCCCCCACGTCGGGTTTCATCACCGACGTCAGCATTATGCGCGACATTATGCTGGGAAGCACTGCACGATTTTCTTGCAAACAAACCAACAATAATTAATTAAGGAGGCTGTATTAAAAGGGCCGATGTCGGCTGCCTCTTTTCATTCAGCTCTGGCGATGATTTTGAGAGGAAGTTTTAGAAGGAAAGAATACGTTTACTAATTTTAAAGAGATGAAAGCAAGAATTTCAAGAGTAGCATTTTCTGTTCAGGAAGGTAAAATATTCCTTGTTGGATCTGCCAGCAGTGGATTATTCCGCTGGGGTTGTCAAAGATCCACTCCCCCCATTTTTCCTTTTGTCATTGGGAAGCTTTAGGCAAACTCTGCCTTACTAACTTTTAGGTAATGGCCCAATGGGGAGGATTATGCTCTCAAAAGAAAAACTCGCGAATCAGTGTGTTCGCTTATTCGTGAAACGTTTCCTCAAGCTTCTGCGTAACTTCTCTATACTTCTCTATATCATCGTTTTCCTAATTCTGTTCTCATAGTACAATCTGCCTGAAAGTACTGTTTCTGCTTAAACTCTACTTAACGATCGGCTGGTTCGATCGAGTACCTTCACTATCTTTATGGATACGCCCACAGCGCCGTTGCTACAAAAAGAGGTTTTTTGTTTTTTTAATAATTTTCAAAGCAATCAATTGAGTTGAATAAACGCTAACAGAAAAAATGTGAAGACTTGGAAGAGAACATTGATTTAATATGTACATTATACGTACTAGTAGAGAGAGCGTGCGCTAAGTATGGGGCCTTGTATGATGTAGAGGGGTTCTATGCAAGTTTGCCTAGAGCTTGTTTGTGTGGATTGTTCGGGTCAATTATCCCGATGTATCAGTATGCTGTTCACCTACTCTGTCATTCATATACGTAATCTTTAGAAACCTTATCTGTCTAACAGCTACGGCACTGTGTCATGAGGATATTGAAAATCTGCACTTTTTTTGTAGGAAATGCGGCAGATTTAGATGTGAGACGCCACCATTCCGTCCGTATCCATCTTTTCTTCTACATTTGTGAAGTAAAAAACTAATATTGGATTCAACGAGCTATTTGTTCTAACTAGGGTTCGACCGAGTCCGGGTAAATACCCGACCCGGTACCGGGTAATGCTATTTTAGACCCGGCTCGGACACGGTAAAAATTCGACCGAGTACAAACAGGGAAATAATTATTTGTTGTCAAAATTATTTTTATTTTCATAGTTTCGTTTATACCTTCTGGATCCCCCTACAACTACTTGCACGCAATAGATATTCATTAATGTGCACAGAAAAAATTAAGATAAATCGCTTTAATAGTTTCGGAGAACCAATATTTTTAATTACGGGTTGTAAATGAACTAAAATTGAAAATCTCCGTGTTGAGATTTTCCGTTAGTCGGCGATAGTTACGCTAAAAATCGTTGTTCCCACCTGATAAGTGATAGTGTGAAGGTTTATAGGCTTTTCACCTTTTCTATTTTAGTTGTACATCGCAGTTGTTATTTTAATGCTGTGAAACATCATCTTTCTCATGATTTTCAACAACGAACTGAACATAAGCGCTCATGTGAAATCCAAAGCGCACCATGGCGGCCATTGTGAAATCGCCCGTCAGCCAATGAGAGAGCGCCAAATCGGTCATGTCGTGTTAACTGGCCAATGAGGAAACGCGACCTTCCAATTGCTTTGGAAAGGCAGCTCGAGACCACCAGAAACCTCTTACATTCCATCTGATTGGCCTCTAGGTAGCCTTGGATTGGCCAATGCCAAACAGGTATTGAGAAAGTGTGTTGAGAGGCCCAGATAGAGGGAAATTCCAGCTTTTTATTAACCCACGATGGCGGCACCCGGTCAAATAGTTTGATCGTTACCGATGTCGAAAATTACCAGTTTTTTGTTCTTGAACTTCGGAAAAAGGAATGAATACTACATTTTTGCAGTTTTTAGTGAGACTGCACTCACTAAAGTGCTTTTTATAAAAGTATAGACATCGTTAACAACGTTTTGTTTACAGAAATCGAAGCACAACATATTGAGTGAAGAATTTCAGTTTTTCTCATGTCGATATTTTGGCCGAAAATTGCATTTTTCGACCCGCACTTCCCCATAAAAGTTTCGACGTATATATACGTCGTTACTCCACTTGGGCCACATGGTTGCTTAATGGATTAATGCCAACAAAGGCCTATTGTGAGACAAAGTAACCAAAATGTATTTTATTTTTCATTTCACTTTATTATTAAAAAATAAGAATTGGAACAAAGAATTACTGGTCAATTTAATTTTTGACTTTACTTAATAACCTAAGTTTATAATTAAAAAATTTGGAAGAAAGAATTACTGTTATTTTATTATACTATGCGAAATATAAAACTGGACGAAAGCAAAATGAAAATGACTGAAAGCAAAAAAAAAAGAACGCAACCTAAGTAAAAAAAGCTGCACTTTAAACGTAAAGCAACCGTAATTTTTTGTTAACCGGTCGATCAGTAGTTCTAACCGTTTGCGTATTGTCATTTGTTTAAATTTTTTCCTCTCCTTAGATATTACAACAAACGCGGAGCTTGTAACAAAATGAAGTAGTCTATTCCCTCCGCATGGAATAGGGAGGAACCGACTCGGTTTCTCAAGATCTCTTTTTTCATATTTTATTTCCCCCCTTTTGGGTTTTTCTTTTTGTAGCTGTAAAAACATAAATACAAACTGTATCGTCTAGGCTTTTCTCTTTTTGAAGGATGTTGAGGATGTTAAGTTTGTTTTAGTAACTTAGTTGTCACAAGATTCTCAAGTTGGGAAAATGACAGCCAGGACATAAAACTTCATTTTGAGGAAGAAGATGATCAAGTTGCTTCCTCAAACCTGCATTTTTGTGTGTACTAAAATTACGCGAGAAATTCGGGCATCGCTACATAAACAATCTATGATCTGACGATGTCAAAGGGCACTAAATGTTTTCCGTTGCTACTTCATTTGTGTGAGAACTGCCATTCCGCGGGAACTGATATTCTACTTTTTCATTCTTAACCAAATGTATGAACTGTTTCCGTCTCAAGAAATCACATTCGTCCTTCCTCGGACTAGAATCTTGCTTTTCTTCACACCTTTACATTATTCCTTGAGGTCCTAAAAAATCTTCGTATGGCTTGACATTCTTGCTAAAGCTCACAACTGACTAATTTCTGAGCCTAAAAAATATGTGAAAAGAAGTTTTGTGTTTTTGGCTCCATCCTATCTTCGAACGCATGTATGTTGTTCTGTAGAGCGAAACTTGTAAACTTTTCTCTTCAAAAACTGAAAAAATCTGCAGCTATAAAAGTAATTTTTTTTCATCATCTTTGTTTTGTTCTATCTAGCTGTAAACTTCTGTAGCTCTAATAGAGAGGATGTTCGTTCCGCAAGTTACAGAAACAGAAGAAACAAGTTCTCAAACGAGAAACAGAAGAAACATGAAGTTCAATTGAGGTTTTGGTTTGGAAAAGATTTTACGGCAGAAGACACTGTTTAATCTAAGGTATTTTCAAATGAAATTTTTTTGCTTTGGAAAAGGTTTTTATTTGTTTTTGAAGAACTGAAAAGGTTTTTAATTTAAGTATTTTTTTTATCTATTGTTTTAATCTATTGTTTTTGTTTTATTTTTGTTTTTGTTTAATAAACAAAAACGTATCGTTAAAAGTTAAAAAGTAAGGGTCTAAAAGTCAAAACCTGTAAGGAACACGGACAAGCTTTGACTGTAAGGGTCTAGGTGTCAAATTTGGCCAGTAAGACGCTGCTAAGCATTAGACCCTTACTACCCGGTGATCATGTTAATGACTTAGTACCAGGTATACATCGTATACCTTTCAGTATACCCAGATTTGAGATGGGTATACACCCACGTATACAAGGCATAAGTAGTAAATGTTTTTGTGTAAAGCAGGTCCTTTATGAGCAACCCCTGAGGCCCCCGGCTGGCCACCTCTTTCCTCTCTGCAGTTGGGGGCTTCTTCCTATTTTGAGGGTTCCCTCTTAATTCTGAAAACAACATGTACGGCGTATAAACACGTCAAGAATTAGGTTGAACAATTTTTCTTTAACTGGAAAATAAAAACTGTGTAAAGTGCGTAGGTGTACATGCAATATCACAATTCGGTATATATTTAGGGGCACCACACTCAATTTTTGTACTAACCGACACTACTCTTCATTCTAACACCATTTCGCAATATAAAACCCCGGGGAAATGTGTATACAGTACTAAAAAAATTTTAAATAAATAAAAAGCTCTATCACAGACGAAAAAACAGCGGCCGGTTCCAGCCATATTCTCAGGGAAGAACGGTAGCCAGAAAACCCGATTTGCACATCAATAAAAGTTTACGATTTTTTTCTGAATTAATGTTCCAAAATTATGCTATTCACTCCAATACCATAACCTAGTATAACTAATCTAAACTGACAATAACAACAAAAGCACACAAAACTGACAATAATAAAAACACTAAAAAGCAATAGTTTGTTGTAGTACAAAGCAGGTAATTTTTGAAAAGTAAATAGATGTTTCCCATCAGATTTGTGATATGAAACGGTACTAGGGTGAGGAGTAAAGGAAGTTAGTACAAAAATTAAGTGATTTTACGGGCAAGCAGTGCCAGCACATATCAGTAAAAGTGGCCGTGAATGAATGCGCCCGAGGCGTGCCAGAAAAAAACTAACCGATGTTTTTATTTACGTTGTGCTTACGTAGGCTGAAAATAGGGGGATTGACCCACACGATTTTTGTTCCTGCATAAGGTATGTACTTTTGTTTATTTTTACAAAACAACTATATATAAACTGAACTTAAAGTGACATTAAAAATAAAATCATGAGGTGCCCGACATTTAATACCAAATTGTCAGAATGGTTTATACCAAAGTCGGGGGTTTTTGGTTTAAATAATCTGCTAATTTTACTGTCAACTCTGTCATAAACTAGTGCCTAACCCATGATTAAAATCAAGAATTGTAAAACACACACATGAAAAAACGTGGCAGTTGCCAATTTATTGTGTACTTAGTGACCTACTATTACCGTGAGTAATCCGTAGAAATAAGGTGGCTAATTTTGAACCAAAAGAACCAAACATTTTTAATTAACAACATATTTAGACTCTGAACGGTGTAGTTGGTGTACATACCACTTAACTGAACCTTATTATTGATGCCAGCTTGTAATAATCTGTAGAAGAACTCGGCTCCTTTACTTTCAGTTTACGGCTTATTGCTACCTGGAAACTGGAAGTAGCTAATTTGAACGTTTAGTAAGTTGAGAATCCAAAAACCTTATTCTTAAACCTTATTTTAAGATTTGGTCTTACTCTAAAACTTATATTCAGCCTTGTTTTTCTGTATAAAATAAATAAAAAAAACGTTCTTCGTACCTGCTCTTACAGTTCAAACCGACCCGTGCGAAATTTTTTTTGCAAATGGCAAATGCACCTGTGGAAACTGGTTTTATAGGCGTCAATTAGCCAGCTAAAAGTCCACGTCCACGTCTGGATAGTTTCAAAATTTTAAAACCAACTTTTGGTTAAGTAGGTCACCCAAACAGTACGTAAACTAGGATTTTATGTGGTTTAAACCAGTGCTCCCCTGTACGACCGAGGGAGCATTTCAGCTTTCCCTACCTAAGTTGAGCTAACTAAGTACTCAATTTTAGTCAGGAAGCCAAGTAGGGGCTTTATTAACAAGCATTTTCCTAGCTAAATTGAGCTAACTAAGTACTCAGTTTTAGTCAGGAAAGCAACTATAGGTTTTTCTTTTTAACTAACAAGTACTTTTCTAGTTTATCAAGGGGTAAGTGCTGTCATTCAATTTGACATTTATAAAAAGGTATTATTTTTTATGGTAGTTTTTAGTATTTTCAAAGTAATGATTTCTCTCTTAGAAAAGTATTTTAATTTGCAACTGTAAAGTACTGTGGTGGGATTTTTTTTTTGGGGGGGTGTGGTTTAGTGACAACCTTATTTACTTAGGGACTTTTAGGGGACATTTTAGGGACCTAATATGAATTATATTAATATTAATTATAATATGAAATAAAATTAGAAATGAATACATTTTCTAAAACATTATTTGTATAATGGAAATGCATACATCATACCAGTCTTTCACAGTGTATAACTTATTATAAATTACATACGTAATTCCAGCTCTAGATATTTTTCGTGCGAAATCTATGCTCAGAACGATTTGAAATTGAGTACCTACAAGAATGAATGACTACTGTGTCCTGCCGAGTTTATCGCTGCTATAAAACTCAGAAATCGTTTTTTTATTCTTTCAGTAGGGAAAAGATAGTCTTCGGTAAGCTAATATCGAGGCCTTAGAATTCTAGATAATTATTGCGCCGTATTTATACGTGACAGTTTATTATGTCTTTGCACGTACGTTTATCTGAACTTTTCCAAGGGGCGGGTGACACGAAATTTTTGGTGCTATATTAGGAAGGAGCTGTAAGTGTTGCCGTTTAATTTTACATTTTATAAAAAGTTACTGCTATTCCCTTGGCTGGAATTTCAGACAGGTAAGGCAGTTTTTCCTAGAGGGAAAATGGGGGAGGGAAATATGTTTGTAACTTTGCATGTTAAGTTACAAGTAATGTTTAACATGTAAAATCGGTTGCCTTGGCTCAAATTTCAGACAGATAAGGCAGTTTTTCCTAGACCAGTTGCAGGCATGTGACTGCCTTTCTTTCGAAATGTTTGAAAAGACCAAAAAAAAAAGGATTTTTAAATTGTTTTTTTTTACGTAAAAAGCAATTTACAAGTATTTTAATGTATTTTGAGCTGGTTACAAAAATCGAAAATCAGGGTTTCCGCGAAAGAAACACATCCCTGATTGTGTGGCTACCATCAAGTTCATATTTTTAAATTTGCTGCTCATAACTCGTGAAATTAGAATAAGCTGTTCTTTATTTATTCAACCTAACCCCAAATTTAGATAAGCCACTTTTTTTTGGAGGTCATTTATAAATTTTCTTTGCCATATGTCTGATAAAATTTCAATCATCTCGTTTCTATGTCCGTCATTGCCAGCTAGAGTGGACTTATACAAAAGCCTGAGTCTCTTTATCAAGTCGTTAGGATCGTTGTAATATTTATAATCGACTCTGCTACCCGATTTTTTAACCATGCCCGTTCCTTCTTTCTTGAGGTTGTTCCAAATTGGAGCAATAACAGACCTGTTTTTAACGCTACGATTAGATTTGGGTTTACGATTTGGGTCGTTGTTGTGATAAATAGTGTTAGTATTTTTTAACATGGCCGTTGAAGCCGCTTTAACTTCCAGCATGAGGGAGGTTTCTTTCAAGTTGTTGAAAACTAGCAAATTCCTAAGACGCGTCTCCCTGCGTAATGTTGGACCTCGAACAATACGTCATTTTTAAAAATGTTAACTGTTTTATTACCGAAAGTTAGCTCTCCTTTTATCCTGTCATACTGTAACCCGAAAACTGGGTCTGTATCTTTGGATTTTCGAAAAATTTATCAAGAAATATTTAGCAGTTTCTCCTATATTCTGGCCAGGTAATAAACTATCAAGTGACAATGTTAGGGAGTTCCGGCGGGGTAGAAAGGCACCTTGCTTGTACAGCAGAATATGTAGGGGTGAGTTTAGAACCTGTAATAGTAGTTGCGTATTCAGTTTTGGATTTGAGCGGAATTCACAGTATAGGAGGTTGAGCAGATGGGGTTGAATATTCGGTGCGACTGATATCGAGATGGATTGACATTGTCTTTTCACTAGGAGTAACAACAGTTTTCGTGGCTAGAGTGATTTTAATTGTTTAGTTTGCATTGCTAGAGCGTTTTTAATCGGTATAGTTTGCGTGACTGCACCGAGGACCGGTATCAGATTCAAGGTGGTAAGTACTGGTTTAAAAAATTCTTGTAGTGATTCTTCTTGCTCTCTCACCTAAACGTAGATTTAATTTTTTTTTACTTAAACGTCTTTCAATTTCTTGTTTTTTTCCCATTCTATTGTTTAATAGGTAAAAATGAACGTTTATATCGGCCCTCGTTTAACGTTTTGTTAATTGATAGAAATCCATAAGGCTTTTTCTAACAATTTTGACACTACGTTCTGATTCCATGTCAGGGCTAACATGATTTTTGTAAACGTGTTTCAAATTTAACTCATCCACCAAAAAGGATTATTAAATTTGTATTGTTTCTAACCACTTGTTTAGGAATTCTCGTGTAGGACTGACTGTAATAAAAACATCGGCGTTTGACTGGTAGCAAAGTAGGCAAAGTAGCGGAAGTAGTGTTCTTCGGGCGGAATTAAATCTATTTGAGAACCGTGAAAAAGTGCGACATCCCATCCAATTTTATCCTCAATTTCAGCAAATATAGACTGCAATCTGTTATAACCCAACCAACCTTCGTTACAGATGAAATTAAACAGTAAATTAGTTTTTCCACAATTTGCGGGCCCTATTATTAAGCATATGATATTTGAAGGTAAGAATGGGCGATTTTTGGGTACAAGAAAGTCGTAGTTTTTAATTTCCATCATGTTTTTTATTTACACATTTTTTTAATGCTTACAGAGATACTAAAGTCAGAGTCTTCATAAGAAAACTTGTTGCTGGAGACATCAAGATGGACCACTCGATATTCAACAGTGCACCGCAACTTCACATTACTGGGAGAATCATTGGTAACGTTATACTGCATTAATTCTCCCAGTAACTTCCGTTAAGTTTAAAGCCATTTTTGTTAAGTTTACCTTTTGTTTTGTGGATATTCTCGTAAACCCAAGTTCTAAGACATGGCGGTTTATCGCAGTCCCTTGCCTTTTCACAAGAGGAGTAACAGGGAGAAGCCGTGAGCATAGAATTAGGATAATTGAACATAGTCAAGGAAACCGGTTTCTGATCTTTGCACTCGATCTCTAGTTTTTTACAGATGTACCGTTTAGGATTTTTTTAACAATTTTTGAGTTTCCGGTTTGCTGGGCAAAATCCAGCCTTTCTATTTCAATTTTTCGTTAAATAAGGAGTTCCCGTACCCTTTAAATCGTGAAATTGTATGGAATGAGACAAGTTATACTTTAAACCATCATTTATTGATGTACCTTTATCATCAATATCTTTCAGCAAGCTTTTTTGCAAGAGATTGGAGAGATTTGTTTGCCAGGATGGTTGAGTCTTCTCGAGGTTTATCTATATCTCTTTTTTAAATATAAAAATGGAGGGGAATCAATCTACCGAGTAAATTGATTCGAAGCAATTCATTAAAGACCCAGTTTGTGAGAATAAAAGGTGCAATAATCTGAGAAATAAAAGAAAACACGACTGCCACGGCTGGAACTCGAACCCGCGGCTGCCGCTGCCGCCTCTGGAACAACCGCTTACTAAGTCGGGGATATTAATACTACTCGGATATCCTGGGTTCTAGTCCCTGTTGGGACAGTTGTGCTTTCTTTTTCTTTTAGGTTGTTGTATCTTGAATTCTCACAAATCCAGTCTTTTAATGCACTTTTTGTTTCATTCCTTACTCAGTCACCGTATGATTTTGGGAAGGGGGGGGGGAATTTGTATATTTAAAAAAAGATGTCAGATCGATACTCTGAAAACGCAAATTCAGAGACTTAAAACCGACTTACCTCTTGCTACTACTCCATCTCAGTGATGAGTTAGCGTCTGCCGTTCCTAGCATAAAAAAATGTGTTGTACTTAGATGAAGCTGACGAGAATTTTTACATGAAGAAGAAGCAAATTAAGGACAAAGCTTTTCCCCGTCACGCTGCTGACACAGCATCAAAAGTGAATGTTGACAGATATTGGGTACTACAGGATGACCAGAAAGTATACTTCAATACAATGCACAAGCAGATTAGAAATTTAAGCGAACCTACTTTGCTAAATGATGCTGTAACTAAGGTGTTCATCTACAGTAATTCCTTGTTACAAGACGATCGGAAAGTACACTTTAATGCCGCGAACAAACAGATTAGAAACGTAAGCTAAACAACTTTGCCGAGTGACACGGCTACGAAGATATTTGGGCATGAAAACTGCTTCATGATAATCAGTTTCGGCATGAAAAGCCCTTTGGAAAAAGCGAGCAATGGGTTCGTTAATTCTGGTCCTCTCTCGAGCTTCATGTGTACAAATTCAGGTTTAATTCATAAAGCCATTTTATACTGCAGCGATCCGAGCATTGCACTTGTTGCTAAAGTTAAAGTAGGAACGAGAGCTCTTTACATTACTAAACTAAAAGACGAGCATTCGACAGCTACCGTTTTCGAAATTCCTTACGTAATAGAAAAAAATTTGTCCATCGCGGTAGAGGCATTCGAAGAGATTCACGTAGAATACGTTTATTTCTAGTTAGATTTGCACCAACTTTTCAATAGATGACTCGTCTCATCCTATCTAAAAAAGCTTTGTAATTACGAGCCTTAGAGAAGGCGCTTAGAAAAAATAAGCAAAAGTGACCACACCAAATTTGGTCAACGTTTTGTACACGTTCGTAATTGTATTTTATTACCGGTCCCAAGTAGTTTACCACAGACCGGGGAGGACCCATGTTGCCAAAACTATCGAAATAATAAGGTTCTCTCATAACGGTGGAATAAACAACCCAGTGACTTCCATTTCCATCGTGGAAATCTACCAAGTTTACTATTCCGTTTTCACCAGTATGCTTAAGTTTTAAGCGAAGTGTGTCTCCACTAAAAGTACCTCTGAATTTTGGAATTTTCACTATTCTAGCCAATCCGTTTAAACCAAAGTTTGTTAAAGGTTTACTAAAGTCGAATAAATCTTGGGTGGTATTAAGTAAAGGCCTCTGCCATGGGGCGATTTTTTTTGCTTCTTTTTTTGCTTAATTTTTTTTCTTCCAGCATAAACCTTCCACTTGCTTGTGATGCCTCACTAGTTCAGCCAGAATTTTTGCATCGTTTCGTGCCTCTTTTAAGGCAGATACCATCCCTGTAGTCCTCCTGCCAAGCCTCCAATACCGGCTAAAATCGGCCCTGACAGTGCCAGTGGCAAAAACCCGTCTTTCTTTTTTCGCAATCTTGTTTTGAGTGCCATATCTTTTTTATTATTATCGTTGTTATTTAATAAACAACTTCGACTTTACCTCTGTCCAACTTTAGATTAATTTTCCAGTCCCTAATGAGCAGAGCATGACAAGTAGTATAAGAAGGTACTGCGTCCCTAAACTTCAGTTTGACTTGTACGTCCATGATTCCCGATTGAAGCCTCTTGGACTGTTTGGAGCAATCCAACACCACGAGAGGATACTCCCAACAAGCAAGTCAAAACTCAAGTCGTTGGTGTCATAGCACAGCTGCCTAAATTGCTGCGCCCTTCTGAACAAGCCGACGTATTCTCCAGTAGCATAATTTGCGTTCAAATCGAGAAACGAAAATCTTTCTGAATTTAGAGTCACGTGAGCATTTTGCAGAATGCAGTGGTCAGACACGCCCGGGTTTTTAACTAAAGAGTCCTACCTGTTAGTTTGAAAAGCTAGAACTATCATCCTAGGTTTTTTAACCGTGGCAGTAGTCAGCACGCACCAGGTGAAACTGGTATTTTGAGGGCGCTCGCCACTATCTTAATGGCAGTGCCTGAACCCCAAATTCATGGGTGCTCCATGGCCGATGATATTGTACAGTTTAAGTTACTGCTCATCTGAGGTAACGACATAGGGAACTTGCCAGCTGATGTTATTTAGAACAACTTTGCCATTGGCCTCGACCGCTGCTTTGAAGATGGCGTTAGTGTCACTTGTTTGCATGAGTGTGAGCACGTGTTTAGTTCCGTAGATTAGCTTAACCGTAATTTTCGAAAAATCCCATGACGTGTTTCAACGGGATGGCAAATGTAAAGCTTCCTTTGGGAGTTGTTTCGACGATGATGGACGCGTGCCGCTGTTTGAATCCCATTTCAAATTGTTGGTTAGTTCGGCATCGACTGAAGCCGCACTATCCAATGCCCAGCACAGGCTGAGCAAATCCTGTTGCTCGGCTGAACCGTAGGTGAGTAGTCCCTTCATCAGAATGCCAAAACCCGGATAATTTAACTCGTCGACTTGTTTATCACCGAGATGGTATTTGATATTACAAAACAGGTACATGGGACTAGTATTAATCAACGTGGCTACATCAGCGTCGGCAAATGCCGAGTCATCGTCCTTCAGTAACCTCCCTTTAATCAGGAGGTAACTATTGGCAACATGCAGAAATAAATCTTGGTTTTCTACGTGTATGCGGATTTCTGAATTTACGTTGTTGAGATTGGTGCCAACAATAGGATTGTATTCATGGTAAGTGTAAGACTCGAACGATGAATTGTACACCAAAGGTTCAATAATTTTTAAGTAATCTTCTACTACGCACATTTTCTGGGTGTTGTTATAAATTTGATGAAAGCTTTGTTTTTAGGCATCAAATTTAATTCGTAGATCTCAAATGAAGGGGACTGTATTATTTTGAAACTGGGTGTAACATATGCAATCACCTTTTTTTATTTGATTAGTATTTTTATTAGTACTAACTGTACCCCCAGCGTAACATACGTCGGTCTAGCCGGTTCCCGCATACCTGAGCGAAATACTGTAGTGGGCAGTATGGAACGAAAAGGCTGCCCCCTGCTTCCTCCTCCGAACCCCCCCTGCGGCCTACCCAGTTGCATGGTCTGATTTTTCCCCATGACCCTAACCCCTTTCTCGCCCCGCACTGCCTCCCCCGTCCTCGAGCCGGATTCCCCATCTCTGTCCCTGTTCCCATCCCTGCAGCAGCAGCGGGACAACACAACGGTGGCAAACAAAAGAACAGGGATTCAGCAGGAAGATAAAGATACATTGGAGAAGTAGTCAGAAGCATATAAAGAAATGAGATGACATGATGCACTTACTTGAAGAACCACAACCCCCTAAGATACAACTTACGACCACATAAACAGCAGGAACATAAACTTGTACAGCATGGTAAGAATTCTAACAAGTGCAAAGTTGCATTCAACAGAAGTTTATGAAGATATAATAATAATAATAATAATAATTGGTTTCACCCCCTCAATAGGCGGGTGGGGATCCGGAAGGGTCGCTGATGCGGCCACTAACACCGGTCCCAATAGAAGAAAAATTCAAAATGGCATCACTGATAGGAGCGCACAAGGAAACGGGAAATATCAAGTTTACTCAGCATCCTTCGGAAGGAACCCAGCGAACTCGCCGACACCACAGCCTCGGGGAGGGAGTTCCATGAGGCCACAATACGGTTTGTAAAAAATGCTTTAGACAGTCAAGGTGGCATCCCAGTACCCTCAATTTCAGAGAGTGCCCTCGCGTATTAATGACAGCACTTCGTTTGAAGAAAGGTAGGTCCAAGAGTAGCATGCCATGGATAATCCTAAATGTGAGGATCAAGTCCGCTTTGAGGCGTCATAGTTCGAGGGACTCAAGACCGAGCATATGCAATCTTTGCCCAAGTGACAACTGACGAAGTCCACGCAGGGAACGTGTAAAGCAGCGCTGTACGGACTCAAGCCGGTCAATGTCCCCAAGGAGGTAGGGCGACCATACCGGGCTGGCATATTCCAGTAGAGGCCTAACATATACTTTAAATGCCCACACTAAAGTTTGGTCGATCAAGGGTAAGAAAACTCCGCTTAACAATCGAAAGTCTAGTGAAAGCAGATTTGGTTATGATGCCACAGTGGATAGATGGCTTTAAATTAAAATTCAAATGAATGCCCAGGTCACGAATGTGTGTACCCGGATTTAACGGGGAATTAGACAAAGAGTACTAGTGTAATGGGTTATTTTTACCAACATGAATAGTACAGCATTTAGAGGTGGAAATCGGTAGTTGCCTGAGTTCAGACCAATTCGACACGGACCTCACTTGGGCAGACAAAAAATCGAAGTCAGACGCACACAAAACCTCCGAGCCAACTTTAAGGTCATCAGCAAATTTAAGTTTTGGTTTCGCGGGTGTCGTCGTGGCGCTAGTCAAGTCATTTAAAAAACAACAAAGAGTAAAGGACCTAACACGGACCCCTGTGGTACGCCACTAATAATATCTCTGGCAGAAGAAAGCATTTGCTCAACTAAGACACGCTGGGATCGCCCCGTTAAAAAGCTTTCGATCCACTTTAATAATGGTCCACAGATCCCAATCGCAGCGAATTTGTACAACAATTTACTATGAACGACCGATTCAAACGCCTTTTGGAAATCAAAGTAAATAACATCGGATGGAATGCCCAGGGTAAGGGCAGTAGTCCAGCTTTCCATTGCCAGAAGCAGTTGCAGAGTTGTCGAACGGTTTGGTAAAAAGCCAAACTGGTCGTCATTAATTAAATTATTTGTTCCCAGGAAAACCACTAAATCTTCGCGTATAATAGATTCCATTACTTTGCACGCAACCACAGTAAGTGCAATAGGGCGGTAATTCAAAGGATCAGAAGTGTTGCCCTTTTTATAAATTGGAACAACATTAGCGGTCTTCCAAACTGATGGTAATACTCCCTGAGCAAAAGACAAAGAAAAGATATATGCCAGGGCTTGATATACCTCCTGTGCAACTTGCTTTATGAAAAACGCAGAATAGCCATCAGTCCCCACTGCGCGGCTAGGCTTAATACGGTTCAAAGCAAGTAGCACACGTGTGTTGACTAAACTACTATGAAATGGGCTACAACCTTGAACTCAAAATTGTCTTTTAGGGCTCTATACATGTTACACTTGCACCCCTCTTGGAAAAAGGTTAGTTGTGGCACTGACTTGCAGTGAGTAGTTTGCTTTGTTTACTGCGAGCGAAATATACTTACTGCTTTAGAAACACTTGCGAAAAAATTTTTTAAAAACTTTTGAGAAACTCTCCCCTTGAACTGCCCCCTGCCTCCTCCTCCGAACTCCCCTGAGGCCTACCCAGTTGTATGTTGTGATTTCCCCCCTGCCCCCCCCCATAACCTCTTTCTCGTCCCGCACCACCTCCCCGTCCCCCCCTATTGAGTAGTCGGAATATCCCCATCCCTGCTCCTCCTCCATTTTAACCCCTGCTGTTTTGTTTTTTCTGGAAGTAAATGTCTTTTTTCAATGGAGGACGCTCAATTGCCCGTTTCTCCGTTCTGATTCCAAGCGCAATGAATCCAACAACGGTCGTGCATGCAGTGATTGTTACTGAACCAACTTTGAAACTCTTCAAGTCTGCTCTAAGAGGTAGCATTATTAAAACAATATTTCGATTGTCATAATATCGACAGTCTTTTTACTTTCTCGATTTCCCACATTCAAACCCCAAACCCCAATTCAAACCCCAATTCAATCCCCAAAACTGGAGCCAAGCTCTTATCACCAGAAAAAGGACAAGCTGTAATTCGAATCGGTTTATCAAGTTGGTTCTCGAATTGTTTAGATTTGGGAGAATCCTTGTAGTGGCCATTCGCAACTATCTTGACTTGAGAAATTTATTCAAATCCTAGATATCGTAAGCACCAGGACTTGCTAGCACATTGTGACAAAAAGCACCAGCATCGGTAGTATACTGAATTGCGTTATTTTTTTAGGTTATGTGTATGTTGTGTCCAAATGAATGGGTATGTTTGAATGAATTTTCAAGTCGGAGGCTTTACCGGTGAGAATAATCAAACAGGAATCCATGATGTCTTTTTTTTAAAGAGATGAAAAAAGATTGTACTATAGTAAAATAGACCAACCGTAAAGAACTCAATATGAAATATTGTGTCAAATGTAAACGTTGAAATACATTTACCGGGGTATCAATACTGCGGTCGTGGAACTCAGCTGAAGAAGTGTCTGGCACGAGGAGATCCAGGAATAAACCAACTAGACGAAGCTTGCAAAGAACACGATATAGCTTACGCCAAGAACTCGGAGATCAACATGCTACCGATGAAGTTCTAATTTCAAAAGCTCAAAGTGTGTTAGAGGAGGGAAAAACTAGCCGCTTCCGTCGTTAAGAAAATCATGAAAACAAAACTCAGGTTCGGAACTTCACAAACCAATGCGGAATAATTTTCCGACATAAAAAGCGAATGTACTGGGCCTAAACGATCTATGGCATGCTGACCTGGTGGAGATGATACCGTACGCTATGCTAAATAAAGTATTTAGGTACCTACTGACTTGTGTTAACGTCATGTCCTAGTATGCTTGGGCCATTCCTCTTAAATCAAAAACCGGTCTAGATGTTACCGAAGCTATCAAGAAGATAATCTCAGGAGCGACCGCCCCTGAAAATTTACAAGTCGATATAGGTAGCGAGTTCTACAATAAATATGTCAAAGCGCTACTTAGGCGCCGTAACATCAACATGTTCTCTATGTACTCCGTTCTGACTCCGTTCTGGTTCGTGGTTGAATGCTTCAACACAATGCTGAAAACTCGAATGTGGAAAAAATTCACCAGGCAGGGGAATTACAAGCAGCTACACATTATCAACGAGTTGGTTTCAGATTACAATGGCACAGTTCATTCCACCATAAAACTGAAACCTAGGGAAGTAACCAGACGTCACGAACCGTTGCTGAAACGAACTAGCCCTAAACAACTCCTGAAGAAACCTAAGTTTGCCGTAGGAAATAAAGTCAGGATTTCTAAGTTAAAAAAATTTCGACAAAGGATATTTCCCAATTTTACTAACGAAGTTCTCACGACCAGTAAACGTGCAAAAAAACCCAACCAGTTATGTATCTTGCAACGGATGAGTCGGGTGAACCGGTGCTCGGAGGTTCCTACGAACAGGAAATTCAAAAAACCCCAAGTTCCAGATTTATTTCTAGTGGAGAAAGTATTACGTAACAAGAGGGGAAAAGATGTAAAAATGCTTTATTTCGTTAAATGGAAGGGCTATGACTCCAAGTACAACAGCTGGACAGATAATATAAATAGTTTTGATCTAAATTCGCGTGCTCTTAACCAGAGTACTGACTGCATCGTCGCAAACCCATCGCTTGTCGTCGTAGGGACTGAAAGCAAACTTGTTGATGGTGATGGTGACTTGTTGTTGATGTTTCAGTTTGTGCACCTTCGAACGAATGTAAGAAGCTAGAATTCTCGCAACTTTATTAAACAGCACATTCTTGTGCTGTTTTCGTAATGCCTATGAAAGCCATTTTGTTCTTCCCGTTTGATTGTAAAACACTATAGAGCTTCGACTTTAAACCTACAAAGTCGTAAATTGGGTACCACGCGCTCTCGTCGTTCATCTTCCCCAATACTTTTTTGTTGAAGTCGGAGTGTAGAAAATGATCTTTGGGGTAATCCGATGTGTCGAACAGCGACGCATCCTCTTCCATATCTTTGTAAACATTGTCTGTTTCTATCGAATAGCACGAACTATCCATGTCCGTGACTAGAAGTTTACATCTCCCCGGGCCGTACTTTTTCATCATGTGGTCGTAGTGTAACCTGTAGACTAATAATTTTTACAATTCCAAGACGCTAAAACCAACCACCATGGGCTTGTTCAAGATGGTGTTTGCGGGAGTCTTTGTAAAAATTATCAAAGCCTCGCTTGAGAAGTGAAACTCTTAGTGCATGGCTGAGATGCATACTTAATCTTTCTATTTCGTTGTTCATATCAAGATGTTGTTTCTCTTGCACTTGTTCTCTATCGTCTTACGAAAATCGAATTATTTAATAATTTGTAGAGGTTTCGTCCAAATCGTTACTAGTTGCTTGCCGTTTCTGATTATTAAACTCTATGTAAGGTTTCAGCCGAGGGGCTTGCTTAAAGCAGATCGCTCTGTGTATTTTCATGAGCACCATGCCGAGAGAGATGTAGTATTTCAAATTCCTATAGTGCACACGTAGTTTGTTTTTGAGCGAAGGTTAGTTGTTAACTTTAGGCGTTTGCTGTACGTTAACTGCAAGTCCTCGATTGCACGACGGTTGAAAGGAGAAAGTGTAGACTTTGTGTTTTTCATGTGCTCCAGGGCTAGCAGGAAATTGTGCGATGCATGAAACATCTCCGGGTATTCCAAGTCCACTTCTAAAATCAGCCCCGTATCACTCTGATCTCCGTAATTATCGAGATTTATAGACTCTGGCCGGTCTTCCGGCAACCACTCGTACTTTCCAGTTGGGAGATACTCGTACATAAAACAACCGTACAAGTTGTGTACAAGTTGTGTACAAGTTTGATAATTTTTGGATAAGTCCAAAAATATGATGTAAGAATTCTTTTTATCAGGGTCGAAGGCCGATGGTATATACGGGTTGTTGGCTTTAGCGTATCTTTTAACTATAAACGAGACACCGCCTCTTGTACCCTTTTCCACCATAAGACGCATGTCAATGTTTGTGAATAGATACAAAGACACTCCCGTTCTCTTGAGCACCACATCCCAAGATAGGGAGGGTGTAGAAATGTAATGGGTGGGGTGGGGGCTAAAAGCCCGACATTCGTCCACAAATACAGATCATTATAATCTCCACAAACGTTTTGCATTTGCCTAAATCCCAAATCTTTATCGCGTGTTCATAAGATTCAGAGCAGATCGCTACTTTCAACAACGAGGCAAATGCCGACATGGGAGGTTACCGTCTGGCTTCAACCACGCACATCCCCGGAGCAAAGTACCGGTCTTTAGCCCTGGGATGCAAGAAGAGAAGTTGCGGGAACACGTGTCCGTCATCTCGCGTGCTGTTGCCTCTTGGGTCACCATCTTCTGTGGCCATCCATCTAGCATTGTCCCCCGGCCACAAGCCGATTTTGGCTGCGATCCGACCATTTTCATTTTTTCTGCATTAGCAATGCTGGTTTCGAATGTACGCGGGAGAAGCCAACCATCTAGGGGGCCGTCACAGGGTTTTATTCAAGTAGCTCGGCTCACAGAGGTCTGACGGACTTGTGGTTGGGCTTAAAATCTGCGTACGGATAAAGGCTAACTTCACACCAAGTTTCATGATGTTTAGATGGCCAGTTTTTGAACCCCGACACTTTGACCGATTTTCCGTACCTTCCGTGATGCTACAAAAAGTGTGACTTAGGATGCCAGCACGACAGGGTTAAGGCCAGGGCACCCATCTTCTGGGGCCGTCCGTCTAGCATTGTCCCCTGGGCGCATGCCGATTTTGGCCGTGATCCGAACACTTATCATTTTTCCTGCATTAGCAACGCTGGTTTCGAGTGTGTGCGGGAGAAGCTAACATCCGGGGGGCCTTTCACGGCTTTTTTAGGGAGTCGCATGGTTTTTTTCGAATAGCTCGGCTCAGAAAGGTCTATTGGACTTGTAGTTGGGCTTGAAATGTGCGCAGGGTTTAGAGCCCCAAAAGTTAACCGATTTTTCTGATGTTGATGTTTTTGGGCCCCAACAGTTTGATCGATTTTCTGTACCTTCCGTAATGCTATCAAAAGTGCTTTTAGGGTCATTACCGCAACAGGGCTCGTACCAGGGCGTCCATCTTCTGGGGCCGTCCATCTACCATCATTCCCCGGGCGCATACCAATTTTGGCCGCAGTCTGAGCAATTTTCATTTTTTCTGCATTAGCAACGCTGGTTTCGAGTGCACATCCGAAACCAGCGTTCTAAAGCAGAAGCCAACCATCTAGGGGACGTTTAAGGTTTTTTTTTTAATAGTGCCACTCACAGAGGTGTTACAGACATGGGGATAAGCTTGAAATGTGCGTACAGACGAGGGCTATTGTCACACCGAGTTTCATCAAGTTTAAAAGGCCAGTTTTTGAGCCCTGACCATTTAACTGCCTGGCCCTACCTTTCGCAATGCTATTTCAAAGTTGCGTCTCAGGGTTTTTTCAAATAGCTCGGCTCACAGATGTCTCACGGACTTATGGTTGGGCTTAAAATATTGTGCGGGGACGAGGGCTACTCTCCCACCGAGTTTCATGATGTTTAGACGGCCAGTTTTTGAACCCCGACAGTTTGACCGATTTTCTGTACCTTCCGTAATGCTACAAAAAGTGCGACTTTCGATGCCAGCACCACAGGGTTGGGGCCGTCCATCTAGAATCTTCCCCTGACCACAAGCCGATTTTGGACGCGATCCGACCACTTTTCACTTTTTCTGTGTTAGCGGTTCTCGAGCGGTTTCGAGAAGCAGACCATCTAGGAGGCCGTCACAGGTTTTTTTTTGAATAGCTCGAAAACTATTAGTCCAATTTTGATGGGGTTAGCCTTGTTATATCGGCCATGATAATACCTATCTACCTTCCAAAAATGCAGACCTCTAGCACTTCTAGTTCGCGATTTAACCTACATTTGCAACGCTAGGTGCACTGTCCGAAGCCTATATAAGGAGAGTAGTCTCACTGTATCTCTGGCTGTTCTAGCTGTAATGGCTGTACTAACTGGCCGATTAAAGTGCGGCTCTGTCCTGTCTCCCCCGAGAGTGTATGGATGCCTTCGGGATGCCTTGGACTATCTTGCCTGGTAGTTCATTTGCCTCGGTTAGCAACGCTAGGTGTACTCTCAAACCTAGCGCGGCCGAACCTGGTTTTGCAACCAATCAAAGCAGGATTTGTTCAGGGCTTTGGCTACTCCATGCTGCCAAACTGCACTTTGGTACGGGTTAAGAGATTCTCGTTTTCGTTAGTAGGAATCCCCTTCTTCTGCATTAGTAACGCTGATGCAGGGGTCCAAATCATAGGTATGGAAGGCAGGTTGACGAGACCGAAATGCCACGGTACCCAAATACATGTCGGACCTTAGGTTATTGAAGTAGCTGTGTGGTAGCTATGTGGTATGTACCTAGAATGCGCCACGTGGGAAAGGCTCCACGCTTTGCCAAGGCCGAAGCCACATTTTAGCCGAAGGAGTGCCAGACCTTGGGCAGATGATGGGAAAAGAAGGCACCTGGTCGCATTTTAGCCGAAGGCCATGTACCTAGAGCGTCGCCACTGGGAAATGCTCCACGCTCGGTCGAGAGATGACATGGCTGTGGCTTTCGAGGTTGAATGCTTGCTTTTTAGCCGAAGGAGTGCCACAACTTCATCACGTGAAGCCGAAGGCATGTTCCTAGGGTGCAGCCACATGGGAAAGGCTCTACGCTCGGCCAAGGCATGAGGTGGCCGTGGCTTTTGAGGCTGAATGCTCGCATTTTAGCCGAAGGAGTGCCATACCTTGGGTAGATGACGGGAAAAGATGATGCAGAGATTGGGCTGTCTCCCCCGAGCAGTGGGAACTCCCTCATTCCATTTTGACATGAACACACTTGCAAACTCTGCCGCCCTGTCCGCTGCTGGTCGGGAGCCCAGCCCACAGATGCAACCCACACCGATGCATATGCGGTGAATTAGCCCCCCGGCACCCAAAGCGTTACCTTCATAATCCGGAATGCTGGGTGAGCTAAGGGGCTTTTTGCTGTCGTCAAAAATTGATGGTGCAGAGAATTGGCTAAGTCCACAAAACCAAGAAGTTGTGAGTTCATTGGAAACTTGAGCGAACTAGTGGGTCAGAAGGCCGAGAATTTGGCCAAGTCCAAACGAACTGTTCCTCTGGCTGTCAAAGATTTTTCAGTTAGCAACTCTTGATGCACTCAGAACGTAGCATGGCCGAACATGGTTTTGCAACCGATCAAAGCACGATTTGTTCAGGGCATTTGCTACTTCGTACCGCCAACCCGCACTTTGGTACAGGTTATTGATTCTCGTTTTCGTTTGTAGGAATACCCTTTTTTGCATCAGCAACGTTGATGTAGGGGTCCAAATCATTGGTATGGAGGGCAGGTTGGCAAGACCGAAAAGCCACGGTACGCCAAATACATGTCGGACCTTTGCAAAGGCTTTTGGCAGAATGAGTGCATGTTTGGCCGGAGTAATGCCTGATCTTCGGCAGATGATTGGAAAAGAAGGCGCTAAGTCCCATTTTAGCCGAAGGAGTACCAGATCTTCGGCAGATGATGGGCAAAGAAGGTGCCAGGACGCATTTTTACCAAAGGCATGCCGCAAATGGTCTGCAGACGAGAGCTGATCACGGTCCGAAGGTAGGCTGGCAACCAAAGGCGTGAATACTTGAACGCAATGCCGCTCCTCGGTGCCGAAGGTATCAGATTTATCCACAACCACGCTCTTTGGTGTCAGGGACTGATAGCAAGGAACAGGAGTTTCGATGGCAACAAATGGTCTGGAGACGAGAGCCGATCACGGCCCGAAGGTAGGCTGGCAACCAAAGACGTGAATGTTTGCACGCAATGCCGCTCCTCGGTTAGCAAGACTGAAGACTTATCCGCAACAAAACGCCCTTTGGTGTCGGCTAAGACCAAGAAGTGATGATGAAAACTTGAGCTGATTGAACAGAACAGCTGGGTCAGAAGGCGAGGTAGATGGATGTGAGTGCCAGATAATTCCAAGTATGAGGGCATGAATGTTAGCAGCCCAGCCCTACTGTAATCTTGCTCCATCGGTCTTAGGGCCATGGGGGGTAGGGAAGGGTACTATGCTGAGCTAGAAACAAAATGGAGGTGAGCTCCGATGAGTGAGAGTGCCCGATGATTCAAAGTATGAGGGCATGAACGAAGTGAGGAAAAAGAATGCCCAGAGAGAAACAACTAGAACGGGTAATGGTCTGCTTTGCCGGTCTTTGTATGATGTACCCTTTGGCAACTGCAAATACTGCTCAGCTTTGATTAGCTTGAACTGGGCCATGTCTCTTATTTGCGCCGTCGGCTTATTTTCACATTTTGTTTGGTAGGAAGATCCTGACACCTTCTGACTTTCCAGCACCGATATAGAGATCGGCCCTTCGTGGTTACGTGATCTTGATGTGCACTAAATGAAAGCAGTCCATGTCCTTGGCGGTCTTATTTGGGTAAAATTGGGAGTCCACATTGCTTCTGCCTCGGTCTTAGGTTTCTATAACGGCCCTGATCAGGTCGCAACCTTACTCTTATGACCGATGTTCTTGTGATCTGGAGCCAAATAACTCGCGCTCACGAACGAAGATGGAGGAAGATTACTTCTCAGCACCAAGTTTAGCCACATGCTAACACACCTATATCAACTTCAACCATGAAGGTTCAGACCTACACTGGAGGAAACAGAGAAGAGCTCGGTGAGAGATACAGAGCATTGAAAAGTGGGCCGAAGGAATGCTATTTTCAAATGATAAATGGAGAGATTCGGAACGTGGAGAAAGTTAGCGGCCGAAGGAATGGGGAGAGCAGGTTGGCGCATCCAAAACAAACGAATGTGCCAATAAAACTTGCTGAGAGTCGAGGGTTCTGTTTAGGCGTGCAGACCTGCCGAATCGCTCTCAACCATCTCGGTGTCCTAACTGAAGGAGTACTGGGGTGTAAACTGTTACTGACTTGTAGAGCACTCAGACCGCAGAAAGCGCAGAAAGCAGTGTCTCGCACATTGCCGAAGGCATGCACTTGGGAAGGGTGGCTGTCTCGTGCAGCTGTGTTCCTGACCGCGCTTCGGTGCAGCGTGCCTGAACCCATAAGTGATGGGATTGAGAGAGTTCAGTAAGATGATTTGGTTCTGTGATACCATTGTGACTGCACGTACGAAATAAATGAAAGTAAGAAGGGCAAGTAGAGCTTGAAAGCTGAATGGAAATCGGGGTTCTGCCAAAGCTACATCGCGGGAAGGTGTGGATGAGCACTGATGCCTTGTCTGGGCCTACCGTAATCTTGCTCTGTCGGTCTTTGATTGACCCATGATTCTTCGGATGATTTGGGCACACTGGCTGCGTGGCGGGTACGCAAGAGTAGCATCCTAGACATAGCTGATAAGCTTAGAAATGGTGTGGGACCGGACTCACTTGCGTAGTAGTCTGGCTGACTTGGTGCGTCTTGGCCCTATCGTAAGCTTGCTCCGTTAGTCTTTGGGCTACGGACGGATACCCAAGAGTAGCATGTTGAATTGTTGATCTGTGTTCGAGCTGGAGTATTCAGAAGATCCTAACGATAGACTATTCCTCTGCGTCTTGAGTTTGGAGTACTAGGCAGCAGTCGAATCAGTTGTGGCTCGTGCGTTCCTTGAGTTTGGGATGCATTCGCTGTCGGCGAAATAGTCTGGTGATGTGCTATTGAAAGAGTTTGGTCCGGCTTTCCCCTACCATAAGCTTCCTCCGTTGGTATTTGGGCTATGGATGGGTACGCAAGGGTAGCATGTTGAGCCGTGTTCGAGCTTGAGTAAGTGGACGAACCTAACTAGCTTGCTTTCGTGCCTTTGTGTCTTGGGCTTGGAGTTCATGAGCTGTGGCTGAAAAGCGAGGCTTTATTTGTTTCGCTTCGGAAGGATGTCGTTTGAGTAGTGGAAAAACGTGCCCTTGCGTGTGGCCGGTGGCTTTCCGACTTGCTTCGTGGTCTGTGTGTCGCGCTCTCCTTCTCCGGAAGGTTGAGGGCGGGCTGCCGGCAATAAGGCTTGCCGTCGTGCTGCTATAGGAGGCCGTTGGTGATTAGTTACCTTGTTGATCCTGCCAGTAGCGATACACTACTGGGCGAATGGGTCTGGTGATGCGCTGCAGAAAGCGCTTGAACGTTAGCGGCTTGGCCCTACCGTAAACTTGCTCTGTGGGTCTTCGGGCTATGGATGGGTACGCAACGGTAGCATGTTGAATTGTGTTCAAGATGGAGTATGCGGACGATCCTAACTTGCTTGTCCCACGTGTGTCTGTGCCCCTGGTTCATCTTATTAAGTGACAGACATATCGGCTGTGGCTGGGCGTTTCTGAGCCCAGGATGTGGGTGAAAGAGACTGGTGATGTGCTGCTGAAAGTTCATGCCGAATTGAAGTGAAACCGCGAATGGCTCATTAAATCAGTTATGGTCCTTAGATCGTACCATCCTACTTGGATAACTGTGGTAATTCTAGAGC